>APFE030497554.1:19283-41655 GCA_000404065.3 Pinus taeda | reverse complement strand
TTTAAACCATCCATCTTAGGTTCTGTTCCTTTTTGTGCAAGGGACAGTTGCTGCACTTGGTCTTGTAATTTTGATATATCATGTTGCATTTCTTCCTCTTCTTCAGGAGTCATGCTAGAGCTTTCAGGTTCCTTACTAGGTGTTTTCATTTTCTTTCCTCGGGGCATCAATTACCGATAATAATGCTCACTATGCCCTTTGAATTCCTTCAAAATAATTTTTCAAACCAAGCTTGAACAAACATTTTAAAAAATATACACACCTTTTTTCACTTTGTAGGAGCTCGATATTGCCTCTGATGTATCTCTGTAATTTCGGATCATCTACTTCTGAAATTTCAACCTACAGTAGCCCTCTGTGTCCTCTTTCTAATGCCACTAGTCTGACCCCAATTGGATTCTCCAATGAAGAGTTATGCCAAATCTCCCACAGTGACCTTATTATAGACTAATTCAGTAGAGCGAACTTGTACGATGTTCCACGAGTCACTGTTTCAACCTCTGGCTATAAAAAATATATAGAAGAAACTACAGTCCATCCTCTTTCTACACCTTTTTATGAAATTTCAATCCAATGCTCAGAGGAAAAGTTATGAGGATTTTCCCCAGGTCACCTGTTTGGAATGTAATTCAGGAGTCTGCAAAAAGACCAAATTCCTCAGATCATATCTCCGCCCTTATAGTGAAAAATGCTCGGAAATTCCTACTTGAGATTTAGCGCGATGTCTTCTCAAATGGTTTTTTTTTCAACTTCTGAAATGTCGCAGAAAAAAAGTTATAGCGAAAATGCCACGATGACCTTTTTGGAGTAGCGAAACCCTAGAATCCAAAGCTCTGATACCAATTGTTATGAAACCAGCTCAAGAAAAGATAGAAAAGATAGATCAATGCCTTAGAATTCAGCCACTTCGAGGGGGAAACCTCCTTTACATTACATAAATGAAAAATTCTTGGATGATACAAATGAAAAGACCTCCTTTCTATATATAGGAGTCTAAGGGGTCATAACATAATCAGAGCCCACATAACAATAATAATGTAAGGGCACAATAATAACAATAGTGGGCTTCTATGGGGCACAATAGTAACAATATGGGCACAATAGGGGTAAAACAATATTAATAAGGGGTACAAATACAATAGTAATGGGGTAATCACTAGTATTATGGGGACCCAACAGATAATGTCAATTCTATTAGTTTCCTATGATCATGATAAGCAGGCTCGTGATGAGACGTATTAAATTTTAAGTTTTTTTGTATATTTTGAATTACACTCTGATTTTTTTTTAAAATAAATGGATGGGGAGGTTTCATTTACTCTTTACGAGTCTTGGATGACCTCTTTAGGTAAAATATGCTAAAAAATTCATAGTAATTTATGCTTTCATAAAGATAACTTTTCAAAACCAATTCACAACAACTAGATTTTTAAAAGAGTTTCAAACCAAAAGCTTTCCCAACCAAATGAGTATCTTATTTCAAAGCTTTAAAATAGATTCCGTGCTTAGATTCCAATTTAAATTTTTGGTTTCTAAATTGTTCTTTAGATAAGTTTAACAATTCAAAAATAAAGAGAAACTTCCAATGTGTTTTTCAAGAGCGTAGTACTTTTAGTAACAAAAGGAAATGATATATAAATATATATACATATTGTACAAAAGAAATTATGTTCTTTCAAGATTTTTTTTTGAGTATAAGTCCATTGACAAGAAGAATTTCTTTCTTCCCTTATAAATCCCGAAAGATAAAACTTGATGGACCTATTTTCTTAAAAATATGAAAGGGACTAAGCCATTTTTTTTGAAATTTTGTATGTTTTCCTTTGTCATGGACGTTATCCTATTTCAAAACTAAGTCTTCGAATTCAAAATTTTTATCCTTGACTGAATTGACATCAAATGAAGCTTTGACCAATTGTTGATGGTGAGCATGGACTAGATTAACTTTATTTCTTTCCTCTTCCAGCTTAAGGATTTGAGACATTCGTAATTGTAAAGCAGAAGAAGGTTTTTCTTCAATAAATTGAACTAGGGCTGATGAGGGGAGAGCTAGATTTGGAGGTAGGTAACTTCTTTCTCTTATACCAAATGAAAAGGAGAAGTATCTATTGAGGTTTTCTTGGTTATTGTATGAGCCCATAAAGCAAATATTAAAGCTTTATGTCAGTTCTTTTGATTTTGGTTGATAGTTCGTTTGATGATCCTTATAATATTTTTATTAGTGGATTCTGCTAAGGCATTTCCCTGAGGTTAATAATTTGTAGAATAATTAAGTTTAAATGCTCTCTTTAAAGCAAATCTAGTCGTTGCATTTCTAGAAAAATAAGAAGAATTGTAAAAAATAAGAGTATGATGGATACCAAACCTGGTAATAATAAATTGACGAATGAATTCAATCTTACTCTTAGAATTGGCTAGGTTTAGCGGTAATTCCTCTACCCATTTCGTAAAATAGTCTGTTACAGTCAAAATGTACCTATGTTGTTTGGAAGAATGAAGAACGATATCACATATTATGTCCAACCCCTTTGCTCAAAAGGTTGTTTAATGTTGACTGGTTGCAAGGGCATGGAAGGTTTCCTTTGTCTTCCTGAATTAGTTTGACAAATTTTGCATCTTCTTACATAGATGTGGGTATCTTTGAGTAAAGTTGTCCAGTAGTATCCAACATGCATAATTTTGTGAGCCATTGTATCTCCACTATAATTTCCACCTGCTAGTCCATCATGAAGATCCTGTACGATATTTTTTTCTTCAGTTTTTTCCAAACATCTTAACAAAAGAGAATCATAATTTCTCCTAGAAAACACATCATTGATGAGTTGATATTGATTTCCTTTCAATCTCAAGGCTCTCTTTTTCTTAACATCTAGTTCAAGAGGAGCATAACAATTTTTCAAATAAAATATTAGGTCAACATATTGAGACTGAGTACTAACAAGGGTTAACTCTGTGATTTGTTCAATATTGCTTGTTACTTCATCTATTGATGTAACATTCATTCATGTGACTAACCTACAAAAACCTTGACGACCTTTTACAGTTTTAGTGGGTTTAATTTCTAGATCATATTCTTGTATTGCAATAACTTAGTTAGCTCTCTGTTCTCCTAACTCCTTTTGAATAAGAAATTGTTTGACTATTGAGAAAGTAACAATAAATTTAACATGATCTTTTAGAAGAAAAGGTATGAAATATTTGATAGCTTTGTAAACTGCAAAGACTTTCTTTTTTACTCCAAAATAATTTAATTCAGCTTCTTGAAAAGTTGAGTTGCAAAAAGAAATAGGAGCTTTGACTTTCTGTTCATTTGGTTGTGTTAAGGCTGCTGCATATGATAATTCAAAGGCAAACATATACAAAATAATTGATCAGAAAAATTGGGAGTTGATAGAGAAGGGGAATCAATTACAGCTTGTTTGATTTCTTTAAATGCTTCTCTTTCATGATCACCCCATTTAAAAAGTCAATATTTTTTGATCATTGTTTGTAATAGGGTGACAATTTCAGAAAATGTGGGGTCAAATCTCTTAACAAAATTGATTTGGAAAAGAAACGATTGCATCAATTTTTTAGTATGTGGTAATAGAATTTTTGAAATTGTTTTAATTCTTTTTGGATCAATACAAATTCCATGTTTGGATACAATAAAACCAAGGAGTTTACCTTCACTAAGAGAAAAAAATGATTTCTTGGGGTTTAGAGAAATTCCATACCTTCTGTATCTTTCAAAGATCTGCTTCAAATAATGTAAATGATTATTTATCTTCTTTAAATATATGGTAATAGCATCAAGATATACCACAACAGTTTTATTAATCAACGCTTTGAAAGCAATGTCCATCACTCTCTGGAATGTAGCTCCTACATTCATTAATCCAAAAGGAATTTTCTGATATGCATATGTTCCCCACTTTGTTTTGAATGTAGTTTTTAATCGATCTCCTAGATGAAAAAGGATATGATTGTATCTTGAAAATCCATCTAGAAACAACATTAATTCATAACTAACCACTGATTGCAAAACTTGTTCCATTGATGGGAGGGGAAAATTGTCTTTTTGACTTGCCTTATTTAAGTTCCTGAAATCAATACAAATGTGAATATCACCATTCTTCTTTCTAACAAGTACAGTATTGGAAACCCATTTGGAATGTCTTACTGAAAAGATGATTTTGGCTTTTAAAATTTTATTCAACTCACTTTTAATTTGAGTTTCCAAATTTGGATGTATCTTCCTAAGTTTCTGTTGAATGGGTTTAACATTTGGTACCATTGGGATAATGTGTTCAATGATGGATGCATAATAAGTTTTCGGATATTGATAATTCCAAGAAAAAATATCTTTATATTTCTTTAACAGATGAGAAAATGCATTTCTTTCGTAAGATGAGAGACTAAGACCTAAGTTAATATTTTGGGGTTTTATATCAGATTGTAGGTTAACCAATTCAAATCTCAAAGTAGAACTTTGAATTTTGTAGTTGTTGACCTTTTTAAATGTCTTTAAGATCGTAAATATCCTCAAGCTTAACTAAAGGTTTTGGTAGATTTTTGTTTTCCTTTGATTTATTCAATTGAGAATCATGTTCATCCTCATCAATCACTTGGTCAAGATAAGATTGTTTAGATGATAAAAATTTTAGGATCATTGAATACTTGCCAACTGATAATATAATCGGGAATGGATGGACAAAAAATCAACTCTATAAAAAATATGTCCCGAATACAATCTTGGAATGGGATTAATTTAGATGTAAAGTTGGCGAAAATATTAGCATTGACGTTTTGTATTCTTGGTATTGGAGAAATATTGAATTCTACAAAATTTGAAGTAAGAATTTGAATTAAGGATTGATAACTAATGCAAGAGCATGAGACTTGGAGGGAAAAGGCTTCAAACTTATTCAAAAAATACAAAAAAATATACAAGAAAAGGAGTGGGTTCCTTTAGCCATCAATTTCCATGTTTTTCTAGTTAGACATAGAGCTAGAATATAGGACTCGATCATGATGTAATAAGTGTTAAATTTTAGTTAGTTATAGTGGATATTCTCGAGGAGAATACCTCGAAGAACATATAGGATTAATAAATTTTAACCTTTGTATTAGGGTCTGGTTGTTAGGATGAACCAGTACATATGTAACTTTCACACTATTGTAAAGGGATTTTGATTGTTAAAGAATTTTCGCTTTCCAGGAGAAAATCCAGTGAATTGGGAAAAATTGTCTCTATGCATGTGAATGAAAATTCCTGTAAAATCCCGAAGGATAATCTCCTTCAAAACCTTTGTGTATTGGTCGATTCCGGAAGCATTGTGATCTCCAAAATCCCTTTCTATGCATCTAAACACCTGTTGTCTATTAAATTTGGCATTTACGCATATCTTCAGCTTTCTCGCATCACTTACTTTTAAATTTTGATAATAGTGGTTCAGCCCTAGTTTTCCAGTTAATCTCTATTAAGAGTTGGGTTGAGTGATTTCATATCAGTGTGCTCTATTTTTAACTTATGCATCATTTTAGTCCCGCAAGTCAATTTCCAGTTTACACTAAGAAACATCGAAAAACATATTATGAATTTGAAATCAGGACTTGAAATCTTATTAACTATGGCTTATATCCATGTCGGGTCCGTGAATACCATCACATCGCTTAGCTTTAGTCAAGAGGAACTGACATCTTGAACTGTCGAAATCTGATATTGTGACCCATTCATATCCGAAATATTATAGAAGAGGGATTATAACCTATCAGGTCCGCTAAGTGTTATTGCATCGCATTGTATGTGAAAAGGGAGCGTTGAACCTATCGATTGTAATCATCAATAAGCGCTACAGTGTTATGGCATTGGGGAAACACTGATAGCGAAGTTCCAATAGTGTATTTGCATGTTAGTGCATTTCTTATGAAATAACCTTCTGATAATGTATTTGCGTGTCAACGCATTTATTATGAAATAACCCGCCGATAGTGTATTTTCATGTATAGTTGCATCATGGGAATTTGAACCTGTCAATAGTGTATTTTACGCAGAATTACGTTATTTTCATTTTAAACAGCACCAATAGTGTATTATGTAATTCCTATGGAATTATAGCTCCGATAAAAGAAAAAGGGCCTCTGTTATGAAATTGGACTCCATAACAAAGGTTGGGCCGATTAATGTGAAAGATTGGTCATAGTGGCAGAAAAGGGGAAAATTTATGAACAATCAATCTAGAAATAGATGATTGATACTCCAGTTGAGGAAGATGAAGGAATTTGGCTAGAATTAGAGGAAATTGCATCAGGATTAGAGCGTTAGTCAATATCTCCTGCACCCAAGCCACCATTAGCGATATCAAAGCAACCTGTTGACAATAAATTGAATCTCAGAAGCACAGGAAGGAAATCCAATACAACTTTCAGAGTTGGAAGAGGATGAGGATGTGGTAGAAGAGGATGACTAGTTTCAAATGATGAGGTGTTGGAAGCTATGCAACAGATGTAGGCTAGATTAGAAGCACTAACAACAGGGAGAAATATAGATGATGGAGATGTTAGTGAGCTTGAGTTTGAATCTGAAGAAGAGAAGGAAACTGTAGCAGTTTCTCCTGAGATGAGGTTCTTCCAATCAATGTTGAGATCCACAGCTAGGCCAAAAACTGAGGTTTCAATGTATGCAGGAGGATTGAATCCAAAAGAATTGATAAACTAGATTAATGGCATGGAGAAATTCTTTGATTATTAAGAAACAAAAGATGAGAAGAAAGTAAAGTTTGCTATCACCAAGCTAAAATGACATGCAACACTTTGGTGGGATGGAGTGCAGTCCGAGAGAAGAAGACTTGGCAAACAACCATTTAAGAATTAGAACAGGATGCTAGCAAAGATAAGAAGTAAGTTTCTACCAAGTAATTATTAGCAAACCTTGTTCAGACATATGCAGAATCTTAGACAGAGGTCTATGAGAGTGAGAGAATATATAAAGGAATTCTATAAAGTAAGTATAAGAGCTGGACAAACTCATGATACAAATGCGAAGGTGGCTAGATATGTGAATGGTCTTAGGATGGACATTCATGATGAGATAAGTATACTGTCTCCTAAAATAGTAGAAGAAGCTTATTAGATAGAACTACTAGCTGAAGAAAAACTCATGAGGAAGTAGTCTTCTAGAGGGAGAGGTAATTTCCGAGGAAAGGGAAGTCAAGGTGGTAGAGGAAGATCTATAGCACCTAGAGATGGCACTAGCAGCAGCTCAAACTAGCATGCAACCATAGGAGGTGATGCAGGTGGCAAAGGGAGTTTTCCTAGAGGAAGATTAGGTAGAGGAAGAGGAAGAGAAGTAATATGTTACAGATGTAATAAGCTAGAAATAGAGATTTTGAGTGCCTAGAGAATCTAGGAACAAGTCATAGGAATGAAATTGTTGCTCAAGCCGAGGAAGAAGCAACAACAGTGATAGAAGAAGAAAATGTACCATAGAGAGGAGAATCTTTGGTTGTCAATAAAGTTTTGCTCAAGCCAACAAAGGAGATAGTTGAACCATTACAAAGAAAGACTTTGTTCAGAATAATGTGTAAGGTTCAAGGGAAATGCTGTCAAATGATCATTGATAGTGGTAACACTGATAATTTGGTCTCTACAGAAGTGGTATAGAAATTGATGTTGAAAACATTGAAACATCCAACACCTTACAAGTTGTCATGGTTGCAAAAGGGACATCAATTATTAGTGAATGAACAGTGTGAAGTGGAGATGCAGTTGGACAAATATAAGGATAAAATTGTATGTGATGTGATGCCTGTGGATGTGTGTCACATATTGCTTGGGAGACCTTGGAAATATGATAGAGGAGCTATGCAAGATGGGAAAAGAAACACTTACAAGTTTGGTAAAGATGGTGTCAATCATACATTACTGCCTATGAAATAAGAGGATGCATCAGGAAAGAAGACCGATCCAAAAACTCTATTTCTAGGAGGAAAGGAATACTTATAGTAGATTGAAGAGAATGAGGTAAATTTTACTGTAATTTATAAGCCCAAGGAAATCATGACTTCTAGTAAAGTTTCTGAATTACCTATTGAAATTCATGAAATGCTAGACAACTATTGTGATATCATTGTTGAAGATTTGCCTAATGAGTTACCACCCATTAGAATAATTAGCCATCATATAGATTTGATTCCTGAAGCAAATATACCAAACAAAGCAGCTTATATAATGACCCCCACAAAAAATGAAGAGGTTAGAAAGTAGGTTCAAGAACTGCTTGAAAAAGGACTGATCAGAGAAAGTTTGAGTCCTTGTGCAGTACCAATAGTGTTGAGTCCAACAAAAGATGGAGGTTGGAGAATATGTACTGATTCAAGAGCCATCAATAAAATCACAATCAGGTACAAATTTCCCTTATCGAGATTTGAAGATTTGATGTATTGTTTGAGTGGAGCAAAATATTTTAGAAAACTAGATCTTAAGAGTGGGTATCATCAGATCAGGATAAGAGAAGGGGATGAGTGGAAAACTGCTTTTAAGATAAATGAGGGATTGTATGAATGGAGAGTAATGCCTTTTGGGTTGTCAAATGCACCAAGTACATTTATGAGACTCATGAATGAAGTTCTTAAAGATTTTATTGGTAAATTTGTAATAATATATCTAGACGATATATTAGCTTACAATAGGTCTAAGGAGGAGCACATGAGACATCTGAATTATGTCATACAAAGATTACAACAAGAGAAATTATTGTTGAATTTGAAGAAATGTTCATTCATGAAGGAGGAATTAGTGTATTTGGGTTTTGTTATTTCCATTGAAGGGTGGAATATGAATCTAGAGAAGATCAAGGCAATCATGGAGTGGCCTTCACCTAAAAGTGTTTTTGAGGTAAGAAGTTTTCATGGTCTTGCTAGTTTTTATAGGAAATTCATAAATAATTTTTGTAAGAACAATGCTTCTATTGTTGAGACTATAAGAAAGGATAAGCAACGTTTAGATGGACTGCTAAAGCATAAAACAAGTTTTAGCTTTTGAAGAAGAAGATCACTGAAAAACCTATTTTGGTTCTACCTAATTTTAGTAAACCTTTCCAAGTGAAATGTGATGCCAGTGGAGAAGCTATTGGATGCGTTTTAAGTTAGGAAGAAAAACCTATAGCTTATTTTAGTGAAAAGATGAATAATTCCAAGAAGAAGTATTCTTCTTATGATAAAGAGTTTTATACAGTTGTATAGTCTTTGAAGAAGTGGAGGCATTATATAATGTCAAAAGAGTTCATACTTTATTCAAATAACCATGCATTGTAGTATATTATGTAGCAACCAAAGCTTAACCAGAAACATGCCAAATGGGTAGAGTATCTTCAGGGTTTCCATTTTGTCTTGAAACACATAAACGACCAATCAAACAAAGTTGTAGATGCTTTAAGTAGGAGAAATACATTACTTCTAGAGAGTCAAATTCAATTGTTGGGTTTTGATTTTCTTAAAGAATTGTATGAGATAGATTTAGATTTTAAAGAAGCATTTGAAGCTTGTAAGAATCCTATTTTGATGGATAAGAGTAAATGGTTGGATTATTTCTTAGAAGATGGATTTTTGTTTAAGAGAAATTAGTTGTGCATACCAAATTGTTCTATGAGGGAGAATTTAATCAAAGAGAAACATAGTGGTGGACTTACAGGACATTTTGGTATAGATAAGACTTATGAGCAATTGAAAAGATTTTATTTCCGGCTGAAAATGAGATATCATGTGGAAAAGTATGTGCAAACTTGTAAATTCTGTCAATATGCAAGGGAAGAAGCCAAAACATAGGTTTGTATGTTCCATTACCAATTCCAGATAGGCCTTGGGATATGGTAAGTATGGATTTTGTTTTGGGCATACCAAAGACTCAAAGAGGAAATGATTCAATTTTTTTTGTAGTGGATAGATTCTCAAAAATGGCACATTTTATTCCATGTTATAAAACTAGTGATGCTACTCGCATTGCTAATTTTTTTTCAAGGAGATTGTAAGATTGCATGGGTTTCCTAAGAGTATTGTCTTAGATAGGGGTTCCAAATTTGTTGGACATTTTTGGAGGACACTATGGAAGAAGTTAGGAACTAAGCTAAGTTTCAGTTCTTCCTATCATCCACATATTGATGGAAAGAATAAAGTTGTGAACATGAGTTTAGGTAATATTTTAAGGAGTCTTACTGCAGAAAATCCAAAGCATTGGGATCAAGTATTGACATAGGCTGAATATGTAGATAATGACTCACCTAACAAGAGTATAGGGCAGAGTCCATTCCATATAGTTTATGGAATGCATGCAATAGGAGTGTATGAGTTAAGAAACTTGGGAAAAGATGAGATGAGAAGTGCAGAGGGAGAAGATTTTGCTTCAAAAATACAAGCAATACATGAATAGGTGAAACAACAACTACAGGATAGCAACATCAAGTACAAAAACAGAATAGACATGAGAAGAAGAGAGGTGAAATTTGAAGTTGGAGATTTAGTTTTAGCACACTTAAGGAAGGAAAGATTTCTAAAGAGGGAGTATAACAGATTGAAGTTCAAGAAAATTGTACCATGCAGAGTATTAAGGAAGTTTTCTGCAAATGCATATGAAGTTGAATTACCCCATGATGTTGGAATATATCCAATTTTCAATGTTGCTGATCTGTACAAGTATGAAGGTGAAATTGTAGATGATACAGAAGAAGACCAAGGGACACAAGAAATTGTTTGGGTAAAACAGTTACCTACAGCAAAGGAATTACATCCACAAAGGATTTTGGACAAGAAAGTGTTCAAGAAAACCAGAGGACAGGAGTACTTTCAGTATTTGGTCAAATGGAAGGATCAACCAATTGTTGAAGGCACTTGGGTAACAGAAAACATGCTACAGAAGTTGGGCAGTTCTGTAGAAGAGCTCATGGATAGGAGCCCATGAAGAATTTTGTCCTCAGGAGTCTGATGCAGGAGCATGAGACTTGGAGGGAAAAGGCTTCAAACTTATTCCAAAATACAAAAAAATATACAAGCAAAGGAGTGGGGTCCTTTAGCCATTAATTTCCATGTTTTTCTAGTTAGACATAGAGCTAGAATATACAACTTGATCATGATGTTATAAGGGTTAATTAGTTAGTTGTAGTGGAGATTCTCGAGGAGAACACCTCACAAAATAGATTGGATTAATAAAGTTTTAACATTTGTATTAGGATTTGGTAGTTAGGATGAACCGGTACATATGTTTCTTGCATACTATTGTAAATGGATTTTGACTGTTAAAGAAATTTGGCTTTCTAGGAGAAAATCCAATGAGTCGAGGAAAATTGTCTCTGTGCACGTGAATGAAAAATCCTGTAAAATCCCAAAGGATAATCTCCTTCAAAACCTCTATGTATTGGTCGATTTCGAAAGCGTTATGACCTCCAAAACCCCTTTCTGTACATCTGAACACCTATTGTTTGTTAAATCTGCTATTTACGCATATCTTCGGCTTTCTCGCATCGCTTACTTTTAAATCTTGATAATAGTCGTTCGGCCTTGGTTTTCCAGTTAATCCTTGTTAAGAGTTGGGTTGAGTGATTTTACTTCATATCGGCGTGCTTGGTTTTTAACTTATGCATCGTTTTAGTCTCGCAAGCCAATTTCCAGTTTACACTAAGAAACAATGAAAAACATAGTCCCAGACTTGAAATCTTATTAACCGTGGCTTATATCCATATTGGGTCTGTGAGTACTATCACATCGCTTGGCTTCAATGGAGAGGAACTAACCTCTTGAATCACTGAAATCTGATATTCAACCCATTTGGATCAGAAATATTATAGAAGAGGGCTTATAACCTATTGGGTTCGCGAAGCGTTATCGCATTGCATTATATGTGAAAAGGGAGCATGGAACCTACTGATTGTGATCACCAATAAGCACTACAATGTTATCACATTGAGGAAATGATGATAGAAATGTATCGATAGTGTATTTGCGTGTTAACACATTTCTTATGAAATAACCCACCGATAGTGTATTTGTGTGTCAATGCATTTCTCATGAAATAACTCGCCGATAGTGTATTTCCATGTATAGTTGCATCAGGGGCATTTGAACCCACTGATAGTCTGTTTTACATAGAATTGCATTATTTTCATTTTAAACAACATCGATAGTGTATTATGTAATTCCTATGGAATTATATCTCTGATAGAAGAAAAAGGGCCTGTATTATGAAATTGGACCTGATAACGAAGGTTGGGCCGATTAATGTGAAGGATTGGTCATAGTGGTAGAAAAGGGGAAAATTTATGAACAGTCAACCTAGAAATAGATGACTGATACTCTAGTTGAGGAAGATGAAGGGATTCGGCCAGAATTAGAGGAAATTGTATCAGGATTAGAGCATTTGTCAATATCGCCTACACCCAGGCCACCAATAATTCCTAAGGCTATTTCAAACACAATGGATATTGTTTTTGAATTGATTTGTAATGATTTCAAAATCAAAAAATATTTTCAAAACCAATATTTATCACTTTATGCAATCCTTGTACAAATGCTTCATATTCTGCAATATTATTAGTACATTCAAATTCTAGCCTGCATGCTAGTATAGTTTTTTCACCAGTAGGGCTTATTAATATACATCCAACTCCTGCACCTTCACTAGATTTAGAACCATCAAAATAAAATGTCCAAAATAAATATTCATGTTTATTTACAAAAATATCTACAACATTAATACACCTAGTCAAATCTGTTTGGGAATAATTCCAAATTGCGAAGAAACAAAGTTTGTTAAAAAAGGAGATTCCTAAGCTGTGAAACTTCCAAAGAAGAATTATGAAGAATAATTACCAAGCATGTTATTTGTAAAAACTACAGGCTCATTCTCTTCATCCAAATCAGTAACTGAGTCTTTCATATGCTTTTCTCTGTCTACCTAAATTTGATTTAGTTTTCCATTGTAAGGAAGCTAGATATGTGACCAATCTGTGGCGAAATAACCATGTAATTTATCAGACCAATCCCTGCTTAAGATAAGACTATAAAATTTAGGAATATAAAAAATCAAAATATCAATAATCTAACAAACCCTTGAATTTGAGGATAATATTATTAAAACAAAATTTATTTCTCCTAAGACCTTGACTTTGGTTTTATCTAATTGCACAATTTGCACAACAAAATTTTCAGGTGTTATGTTCAGTTTGAGACAAACTGAATATAGAATTATATTTGAATAAGAACCTAAGTTTATGAGGCAATTGTGAACATTATTATTGAAAATCTCAAAGGTTAATAAAAAAGAAGGGGTATGAGAATTTGATCGATCTCCAATTAAAATTTCATTTGAGGCATCAATATTATTAGGAGTATCATCTGGAGGCTTTCCTTTTCCTAATGAGGCTTTTTTGTTTGGAAAAGGAGATGTAAGGACAACATTTAATTCTTTGAGAATTTTTTTTTATGCTACTTAAGCTTACTTATCTCATACATGTAAATATTAGCTTTTACTTTCTTCATATCTTCTACAATTTTATACTCTATATCTTTATCTAAAACAATAAAAGTTTTTGATGGATAAGGGCAATTAGATGAGGATGGGATGGATTCAATATATTTGGGAGGGGATTTCTTTGTTGTGTTTTTATCCTTATTTACATGAGTAATATGTTTTTGTTTTGCACTTGAAGAAGGTGAATCAATGGACTTTTTACTCCCAGTCTCTACAGGTAAGGCTTCTTCTTCTTCCTCATTTGATGATATAGTAAGGATGAAATCCCATAATCCATGTGCTTCGACCAACTCTTCTTCTTCTTGGAATTCATCGACAGATAATTATGTTTCTTTGTCTTCCTCCTCTTGATCTGATTCAACATTTGAAATGATATTAGGAGGTTGAGGGTTTGATGTCTGGGATCAGCTACCTAGTTTTTGATATCTACCATGTCATTATATCTACATTTTAGAACCATTTGTAATCCCTCAAGATCAAAAGGATCTTTAGGAGTTTTCTTCTTTGGTTCCTCTTTGAAAGTCACTTTCTTAGATTTCCTATCTTCTTGAGAATTTTTCTTTTCTAAGGCAAGAATCCTTTTAACTACCACTATTGAATCTCTCATATTATCAACTAAAGTGGCTCTATTAGCCTTGTCTACGAAAATTGTGATATTAGAAGGAAGATCAGAAATATACCACTCAATTTGAACATCAGCACCAGGGTTAGAGGTATCTGGAATTTTACTTTACATTTTATTAAACCTAGAATTGACATCTTTGATTTTCTCATTAGGGTTGGATTTAAGATTGGATAGATAATTTATTAGAGTAGAAGTTGTGTGATCATCACCAAAATTGGTAAAAGAATGTTCTTCAAATACATCCCAACTAGCGATAGATGTTGGTGGTAATGAGAAATACCACGAACTTGGAGATCCTTCTAGGCTATATGGGAATATATTATTACATAGTCTTCTACTACTCCATTGATATTAATGGTGAGCATAAAATTATGGAGATGTTCTTCAGTAGGAAGTCCATCATTACGGTTGAACTTTAGTAACCATATTTCAGGATGCTTAGGAAGAGGATGGATAGGTGTTACCATATGAACAGCTTTGGGACTTGTCCACAGTCTAGCTAGTGGTGGGTTTTGTTTCCTACCTGCCATTATGGGAATTTTAATAGAAGAAGCTATAATAGTAAAGGAGGCTAACTATGTGGAATAAGTAGCCCCTATGCTAATACTAGTTGAACTAGAACCTACTGGTTGGGAATGGGAGATAGGGATGTCTGGATTGGTTGGATGAGAAGAAGCTAATGAGGCGGGATGAAATAAAGGTTTTTTTGGGGGAGATGAAGACACAATCTCACTAGTGGATGATTAAAATTCAAACTTTTGGGTCATTATTCAATGGGAATGTAAGGGAAACTCAAAAGGAGTGATGCCAAACTTCTCAGTTTGAGAACGAGTCAAAATACGTGATGTGGGAAAAGATGATGATATGCTACCTTCAAATAACTCATAATCTTGAGGCTTTTGTTTAGAAATAGAAATTCCATCCAATTTCTCAATTAAATTCTAAACTTTAGGTAAATCTTGTAAAGGAGGTTGATCAGTTTTCTTAGGACGTGTACTAGGAGATTTGGTTACAACTTCCGGTCTAGAGTTAGGATATTTTGAGTGAGATCTGGAAGTCAGGGGAGATTTTAAAGGAAAATGACTCTTCAGATGACCTTTTTATTGGGATTAGAATCAATTTCCATTCATAGTATTGGGCCATTATTCTAGTGCCAAAAATGTTGAAGGATGGAACTTGACTGCCTCGACATTGGGGAATACTAGCTAGTCAATAGCTTAAAGAAACATTGTTTCTGTTGAAATTGGTGGGTCTGAATGGGTATAAAGGGATCAATTTCCCATTTTAAATAGATTTGATATATTAACAAAATAAAAAGTGATAAAATTATTTTATAGCTAATGATAAAATTACTAAATAAAATTATTTTTCTTATTTCCCAAGATAGTACATCTTTGTATGTGATTCAAAGAAAGATTTCACAAAGTATATAACAATATAGAACGTTCAATATTTTGATAAAAATAGAGAATATATGATAAAATAAATTAATTAAATAGTTAATTAATTTAGTTAGTTAGAAATCAATCACATAAAATATCTCATTATCTCATACATAATCACAAACCATTCAATTCTGCACATCATTAGTGATAATGATTAATTGTTTTCAAAGCATTTATATAATGAAATAATGCATAACAGATTCATTATCTAATTTAGTAATGCATAACGATAACATAAAGATAAATTACCTGATGCATTAGCACTCTGCCTATGAAAAGGATGTCTTTCAGGCTTAGCTTCTCAATTAGATAACTTTGGATCAAACAATAGTGCAAGTTCAAAGTTGTCTTCTCAAAATTCTGGACCCCTTTCTAAATGTATGAAAGGGGTTTAAATAACCTATTAATATTACAAAAATAGTAAACTTAAAATAAAAGTCCTTAAAAAAGCTTCAACAAACTCAGCTAAGATAAAGGACAACTAAATTAGTGATCTGTTGTAACAAGAACTCATGACTTTGTTCTAGATTGATTCTTCATCTGCTCTATGAGATTATATATGTTTGTGAGTAGCTTCCGCTAGGGGGATGTACCAGTTGCATGTGCATTTTTCCTATAAACACTGCATCACTAAGCATAGGAATAAATTGTACTGTTGCATTTGGGAGACACCTCAGCACGAGACACTGACTATGATGTTTCACTAGAAAATGGAAATAACTTTAATGTCTTGAACATTCTTTTTAGATGTTTCCTGCTAGGATTTTTTTAAATATTTGACATCTAGCAAGGTGTCCTTTTGGAATTCTTGAATTAGATTGGCTTGCAATAAGGTATTTGTAATGTATTTGGTGAAATTTGAGGCAATATTTCTTGCTCTGATAATAGCCATTTTTCTCGTTTCATTTTGATGTCCGAGTCACCGAAAATGATATCACTTTGTGATTCTTGAATTCGAGGAAGATCAAATGATATTCCCTTCGCAATGTCTTGCCAATCTATATACACAAAATTTTTCTCTTTAATATCTTCATAAAACGTCCTCAAATTGGACAATTGGTTTACTAAATAATCATTGGTCTTTGACAAGTCTGAATTAAAGCCAATTTGTGGTAGAAGATATCCTGCTGATTTGCTAGGAGTATGTCCAGTTCTGATGCCTCCTCAAAGAGTTCATTTATCTCTAGATTTTCCCTTAGTTGGTTTATCTTTTCTTGCAATTGCAGTATCTTTTCATCCTTATCCTTCACATAAGATTCAAATTGTAGCCTTAAATCATTAAAACCTTTCTGTAACTTGGTAATATTTTCTTTCCATTATTGCTCAATCACTTGCTTTTCAATCTAGAAATTTTGTTCTAATTGAGCAATCCTTTGATATTTTCCTTTCATTAGCAGTTGTATTTCTGAAACTTTATCAATGGTAGCACTAACATAAGCTCGTGTGAACTAAGATAATTTGTTCAATTCCTTGTCATGGGCTATTTGAGCTCCTTTCCAAAGAACTTGAAAAAGAGTCTCATTTGTAACAACCGCTTGCAATTGCTCTAGCTTTCTTTTCTTCCTTGACCTGCTCATTACTTCTTTATGCTTTGGACTGTAAACTATGTCCAAAGGTGAGATTTCTTCAACCTTGAGGACTATCTCAGCGATAGGGAATGCAAGAATTATTTCCATATCATCGACAATAGTTGATTGATTGACAATCTCAACATTAATGTTATTATCATTAGTTTTAGGAATAGTATTCCCTTGGGTAGCCTCAATAATAAATGAGGTTTTCCATATAGTTTCTAGCACTTCTCTATCTCTCTGCTGACTATAACCTATTTTTATTGTATATTCAATGATATACCTATAACCCAAGTTTCTTCTGTTGTCAAAACACTATTGAAATCCTCCCATACTTCATCCAATTTTTTCTCCTCTTTCATTTTGCTTGTTTTATTAACAACTATAGTAGCTATTTCAAAGACTTGGGAAATAATTGGAGCCTTTTAAGAGGAAGCTGATGCATCTGAAACTTCTGATTTCTATCGAAATTGTTTTAATATGGATTCTGGAAAATGAGCTATTCTTTGTTGATGATATTTATTGAATCTAATCAACTCTTCAGGACTTGGATGATCTGCTACCAATTCTTCTACCATATAATACTCTGTAACCATTTCAAACAAATCATGAAACTTGTCAATCTCACTTGAAAATGATTTGAGCTTAGCCTATCTTGTAATATCTTTCACTACATCATTAGGGTCATATGGCCCATTTAGTATGGTTGGAAAACTAAAGGCTTTTAATTATTCAATTTCAATTAAGGAATGCTTGAAATTATCTAATGGACAGATACCACAGGGGATAGGAAAACATGGCTAGGTGGATTTCTTGGCATCTTTAAGTACTTTAGTTAAGTCCCTACCAAGTGTTTGATAAGCAACTTCCTTGGTCAGCAATTTATCTATGTCAAAAAGGGGCAAAACATGCATATGGGAAATGCTATCAAAAGTCCGAAAGTAAGTAAATGACTCTATGCCAAACCAGTTTCCTATAGGATTTAGGTCTTTATTGGCTTCTGTAGTAAGTCTAGGGGCTTTTCTCCCAAAGATATATTGGTGGATAGGGAGGATGACATCATGATAGATTTTGTAGAAGTGAACATGGTATTTGGTTTCCCAAAGGATATTGATATAAACAGATATAGGACTAGGAAATTGGTTTGTCCATTTCCTTCCAAGAGATATAAAATCATATGAAAAACAAATCGAGTCCACGACATAGGTGCTCATAAAGAAAGGAGGAGCTATTATTTCAAGAACACTGCGCTTTTGTCTATAATTATAGATTTGAGTGCTCAAATTGTTGGATAAAATAGTCGCCCAATCTATGATATAGCCATCAATAGAGGCGTCTATCAATGGCACCCATTCTTCAGAGAATTTTTGTATAATTGAATAACCATAGAGGCAACATATCAGAGGAAAAATATGAGAGAAAGGGCCAACAATATAGGCTAATGAATACATTCCCCTATCCTCTCGCCTGTGTTTGTTTGGGTGCCTTATCCATTTTTTGATCAACTTTGCAGGGTTCAAATTTTCTTGCATGAATTTCTAGATGGATTGTGTATCATATTTATTATGTTGTTGAGGTAGATGATACATTTTCCTTAAATCCTCAGCTTTAAAAGACCCAATAACTATCTTCTTCGGAGTTATAAAATTTATGTTTGTAATGTCGAGATGGTCAACAACCCATCTCACCATATTTGTGTATGGTATAATTTTGGGGCGGGCATCCATTATATGAAGAAATGAATTGGCCACATCATTCCATGTGTCATTGTTACTTGAAGGAGAATCATCAACTTATGCAGCTTGTTTCACAATTATTCTTGGATTTTCATCTTCAAATAGTTTTTATAACGCCTCCCAAGAGGTAGAACCTACATCCGGTGTGCATGTAGTATCTGTAAACAATGTATACATCTCAAACACTTATTGAGGGGACAATATTGGTTCTTTCTATATTACGAACTTCCTCCTCGCCTTGATTATTCTTGGCATGTCCTTTAACTACTCTTTATTAAAATTTAGCTATAAATAAACAAACCAATATAAGAAACAAGAGATTTGAAGGATGCAAAGAGCCATATCAATTCAATGCGAGTTTTATGGAAAATCCTTTCACATTAACTCAAAATTATTACACAAATCCAAAAAAAGCCTCAAATTAGAACTACACACAATGGTAATTTTTTTTTCAAATGTTTGTTCACGTGACAGTGATGCTTGTCAATATATCAAAAATACTTTATTGGCATTCCGTATTGGGTGATATTAGCATAACTTAGTTATCTGCAATTTTCGAAAAACATATAGGTGTGGGATGTATATTAGCGAAATATTGGATTTTTAATAGAATGTGATATCAACATCTATCAATTGATGGAATGCGATATTTGCTTTTGACGGATTGCGATATTGGTTTCAAAATTTTGCATTTTGGCTTTTGGTTGTTTCTCTTATCGGTTTTTCAATATTTCGCTTATTGACATTTTGCAATCGGCTTTTTGCAATCAACTTTTCATTTTTTTCTATTATTTGAAACTGTCGATACTACGTGTAGGTTTTAGAAATACCAATCTTTTTATGGTATTTTCATTTATTTGTTATGATTTCATGATTTGTAAGACTTGTAATTGATTTCCTTAAATTACATCCTAAATGTTTTATGCCCTTTTTCATAAACTTTCTTGTTTTATTCAAAAATCAAAGAGTAAATATAAAAATTATCCTATTTTATCTAATTAGGAAGGATTCTATCTTAAAAAATTTAAAGGGCCCCCATTATTATTTCTCCGAAGTCTAATGATAATGGGGGCTTGTTGAGTACCACAACACATTTTAACGAAATCGAAGGGCATCGCGTTGATAGATTAACTTAATTAATGGATAAACTAGAAGTTTCATTTTAAATTTGGTGAAATTTCATATAGATTTCTAGTTCAATTTAGAATGAAAGAAACTTTTCCTATTAAAGTTGGGTATGATATTTTGGCCAATTCCCTCTTTTAAAAAATTTCTCTCTCATCTACCGATACTTTTCCTTATGAGAGCATTTGCATGACTACCATCCAACCAATAATTTTTTGTTGTCAATATCACACAACATATACAACAACAACATTCAGAATGGATCGATGCACATTTTCTAGTTGCGTAAACGTTCTGGATCAATGTACGCCTCCTAAGAAAACATAGTCAATGTGAGAGATATCTCCTGTAGTTCATGGGGCACAAAATTGACCATGTAAATCCTTGAGGATTCTAAATAGGATCCTTAATTTGTAAAATTCTAGGTTCTCAACTAAAACTTCTTTCCACATGTACATTAAAAAATATTGTTATTTTACTACTGCAATAGGAACATGTATTTTGTATCATGGAGCATGTCTGCAACATTAGCACATTTAGTAATTTTGATTACCAGGAGTGTATGGATGTATATCCATAGAGTTTGAACACATTAGAATAAACATTTTTTTATGGAAATGGAAACATTACTATAAGAAACCTTAGAGTAAGACCTGTGTAAATTGAGATTGGATAGAACATTGAATCTTCAGTACTCGAGAACTAAATTTTTGCAACGCCTATTCTACTATCATTTTTCTATATCACAGTATATAAAGTTGAAACTGCCCTATTTTATGATCTGATGATATAACTATGGAGCTTAAAGAAAGATATAAAATCTTGATCAGAACCTTGCATAATCTTTCTAACAAGATATATGTCTTAGGTTATAACTTATCAATAGAATGAAATATCTTCATCAAAGGGTTGTTTGACTTCATCTTAAGAAATGTCAATATGAAGATTTAGGCGTATCAAAGTAGCTTTCTGAAAAATAAAACCATGCATGATAAAGAGCTTGGAAGAAGTAGCCAAGGAGCTTTATTTGAAAATGTAAGGGCTTGAATTGCATGGACCATCTCTTCTCTTGTTTTTTTGAAAGTCAATCCAACGATGTAAATTCTAAATTGAAAAAACTGCATGAAAGTGATGAGTGCTCTTATTTTTTAAACTTTCTACCATATGAATAAAGGATGGGGAGTTTGTCCATAAATTTAGTGTTGTAGTAATATGTGGAAAATTTGTTTGCAAAATATTCTTTCCATAACCTTGTATGCTTCAAATTTTGATTTTGGACTCGTGAAACTCATGGCATAAGTAGAATGCTTTGTTTTAAGTTTTTCATAATTTCTTTTTTTCTTTCTCTCTCCTCGTTTGTTGAATGAAAAACCTTGAAACTTCGTTTCTGATCTTGTTTCCGTTTCTCATTTCGCTTCCATTTCTCGTTTCTAGTAACATAGCTTGGAACCATAAAAAATTGTTACACTCTAAAACTATTATGCAAACAACTCACAAAATAGGAGAAAATATAGATCAAAGCCTTCAAAATTAGCCTCTTTGAGCGAGAAACCTCCATTACATTACGCAAGTGAACAATTCTTGGATGATACAAATGAAAAAACCTCCTTTCTATATATAGGAGTCTAAGGGGTCACAATATAATCAAACCCGACATAACAATAATAATATAAAGGCACAAGAATAACAATATTGGGCTTCTATGTGGCACAATAATAACAATATGGGGACAATAGGGGCACAAAAATAACAATAAGGGATACAATGACAATATCCCACGGGGCTTTGGATTGATGGTGAATGGGTTCATTGTTAAGGCACTCCTTGTGATAGGTCATTGTTTCAAATCCCCGGTGGGTGCTTACCTACCCAGAAAAATGGGATACAATGACAATAGTAATGAGGGAATCACTAGTATTATAGGGACCTAACATGGCCCTCTTCTTCAAGAAAGTGTCATGCTTAATGCTTGAGTAGTTCTGGATACTTTTGTATAAATTTCTCATCCTTCCATGGAGAATCTTCAATGCGTAAGTTCTTCCACTTGATGAGATACTCTAAAATTGATCGATTTCATAGCTATCGAGTTCTTGTTTCTATGACTGCTTCAGGTTCCAATATTATTTTTCCTTCCTCATCAAATTCTAGCAATATTGTTTGAACTAGGAGTCTCTCACCTATAACCTTCATTAAGCATGAAACATGGAAAACTAGGTGCAGTCGGGAAGCTGCAGGAAGCTCCAATTTGTATGCCATAGTACCAATATTTTGCAACACGTTATATGAACCATAATACTTTTGTGATAATTTATTATCCTTATTATCTTTCTTTAGGGACATTTGTTCATATGGTTGTAGCCGTAGGAATAC
>APFE030497554.1:0-12833 GCA_000404065.3 Pinus taeda | reverse complement strand
ATGATTTTTAACCTTGGAGATTCACTCCCACTTTATCATGGAGATGATTAATATGTAAATAGAATTTCTTACAATATCATGGGCCAATACATGAATTATCAATACCACATGCTCAAAGGGAAAAAAAAATCACAACTGCTTGAAAGTAAATCTCAATCTTTGATTTCTGTATACTACCAAGAATATTCTAGAATAGTCTATTGGAGTTAAACCCCTGCCATCCACTGAATAATTATTGATAATTAAATTATAATTCTGGAAGCCTATTCCAAAATAGTCATGCCTGATAATCAATAATTAGTAACAAAACTAAGATATAAGTTAAACATATATACATTTAATGGTTCACCCTCGCTTTATCATGGAGATTCTAAATTTGCTTTGTTAAAATATGATGGTCCAATATCATGGCTTACTAATACCACATACAACATGAACAAAAAACCATAACTTATGTTCTAATGACACATGTCTATATGATGTTTGTTTTAATTAGTTAGTTTATTAAAAATATAGGGGCGTAACCTATTTTGAAATAAAATTTAGCGTTTGATTTGTTCCTACTAAAATATTGTAGAACATTTGGTGAAGGTTAAATCCCTACCACCCACCTAATAATTATTGATAATTAAACTAATATTAATGAAACCTTATTTCAAAATAGACAATCCTATAGGCATAATTATATTACCAAGATTACATAAATCACAAAATTAACTAAATTATAGCTTTATTTTAAACTATTATTTTTTCCCAAGGAAAAATTGTAATTTTATTCAACCTGAAAACAAGGACGAAAATTACATTCTACAGATGTTTGTAAGCATTATGGCCATGTCAGCCTATCTATTGATGCAGAATAAACAAAAAAAAGTGTAAGAAATTACATAAATTATCTAAGGATAACTGTGATAAAATTCACTAGGCTTCCCCATTTTGGCTTTCTTTTTCTTCACTTTTTGCTGAACTCCATGTTTGCAAGTGGATGTTAATATTTCCAAGTGATTACCTTCTGATGTCAAAAGGACATCTTTGTTTGAGTCCAAGCTGTCGGATACATGAGATCTCTTTATTCCCCTTATTCCTTTTCGGTGGGTGTTTCCACTTTTTGTTGCTCTATTGATATGATCTCCATTGATTCAATACCCTTCTCGCTATGAGCCATTGTTCCTAGTTGATCCCCAACTCCTCCATTTCCTTAGTTACCAAGTTGTGTCTATGCATATGTATTTGGAGTAATTTCCATGGTCTCTTCTTCTTCATCTTTAGAAATGTTAGGAAACTTCCAACCCCTTAGCTTTAGGGCTTGCCTCTTTTCATTTTTCGGAGTCTTTTTTTACTTTTGGGTAGGTGTTCTGAAGATGTCCTATTTGAGAGAAATTTCAATATCATAATGACATATTCTCATAATCTAAAACCTGTTTCCACTGCAAGATTTCATGTTTCAAAGGAATACGACCAAGGAGACCTTTCCTAAGGTCTATTGTTACCCATATTCTAGAAATTGTAAAGATACCTTTTGAAGGTTAGTCCAAGTCCATTTTTTTGACTTTACTTAGTATATTTCTGATATCCTCTAAGACATGATGGTGCCATAAGGGAAGATGGAGGTTCTTTAACCTCAACCATACTGACACTGTTGTTACCACCATGTCTGTTGCATCGAATTATGGGAACCATTTCTTGATGAAAAGCCCAAACCTATCCAAAAACCATTGCCCTTTATTTATGACTTTTTCCATATCTTGTTGTGGGTCAAGTTGTACTATGAAGAAAGCTTTGGAGCATCATTAGATGTCACAATTCTGTGTCCAGGAAGAAAACACCACTAATATAATTCTTTAGGTCTTGTCTAGAAACCATTAAATCAACAAATTAATGCCTTAGATTATCGATCAACAAAATGTGATTTTACCTACAAGGTTTTTACATCCATAGCTACTACCTTATCCCTTTGATCAACAATATAAGGTCCTAGAATATTTTGAATCATATCAACTGGAGTGATATTCTTCCCTTTAATTGCATTCTTAAGCTATATGGATCCATTTTTCTTTCTAGAATTTGTATTAAAGTTTCTGAAGGTTGTATCTCCACCTTGCAGCCTCAGATTAATATTATGGTAGAATCCCTTTCCACACCATAATCCTTTAGTTGGAGGGAATCCCTAGAGCACTTTTCCTTCATATAACAAAATTTAGATTGTTTTTGGTATTCCCATGTCATTTTGAATGCTTTGCTTCAACATTTTCACTAGTTCAGAATCCTAGATCTATCAAGTAAATTCCCTTCCATTTAAATTTTCGATAAAAATACGATATTTTTCTTGTTCTCTATTTGTGAAAAACCGTTATTTTGATCTAAATATGTAGTCATATCTATATAGATCTGGGATCTAGGAGATGGGGAGAAATGAAGATATGTGCATGTAGGACTAGATCCACCCCCAAAAACTTGATGTGGTTGGATCAATTCTTTTAAGTCCCCCACCAACCCTAACGAGAGGGGGGGAAATATTTTTGCAAATAAATTGACTCCAATATGGAGGAAAAAATGTGATAATTCTTGAGGACATTTAAATTTAATGAACCAATAGGTTTTTTGCATTGGATTTGCAAGAATCTGAGAAAAACCAACCTATATGGTGAATTTTGTCTCCTCATGTGCAATTGTAAGTAACTGCAACATGTTATATAATATGTCATAACTCCACAAAATTGAGCCAAAAAAGGCCTCTTTCAATGCCATTGGTGGAATTAACATCCTCAATGTTGGACCTTCAATCCTTGTCAATGATCCATGGCTTGAAGTTGGTAATTGCATCCTACAAAGAACCTACATAGTAAACCCTAGCACTGCTCAGAACCTATATCGATATCCTTGAAATACTACCGGAATGTTTTCCTTTCCTTTATTCCATTGTAAATACTTTATCTACTACTCCAAGTCTATAAAAGTTGTATTTTTTCATTCTTTAAAAGTACTATAACTTAGGTAGAACTTTACCGACTTTGCTTTAAATTATTATTATTAACCTATTCATTATAATATTATGAGAAAAAACATATTTTACTAATATCACATGTCCAATATACCATAACTCATCTTTGCAAGGCACATGTTTATATGGTTTTTTTTAATCAATGAAGTAAATATGAGGGAGATATGTTAGGAAGTTTTTAGGTGTAGGGACACATGCCCAAAATAATCTTCATTCTATTAAAATATATATGTCTAGTAGTTAGATATATGTATGTGGATAGTAAGTCAAGACAAAATCTCAAGAATAGAGTTACAAGAGATCGAGGAGGAGCATGAGAGATTTACAGTTAAACATTAAAGCTTGTAAGATTCCATTGGAAATAAATATTTTATGAGTTATAATAGAATATGATTTTATCTGTTTATTTCCTATGTTCAATTCCTCTATTTGAACATGTGATGATTCCCTTTCTGAAGGGGCAAGTGTCTTTATGTTAAGTTAATTGATGTTGCATGTAATCTCTATGTGTTGAGTGTGTTCATTCTAGCATAGGTCGAGAACTAAAACCTCCACTCTTTGCTATCATTATAACTTCAACATTCAATTTTGGGAAGATGTATTGAGAGGATTATAGACAAAGGAAAAGTCAAGGTCAAAGTCTTATAAGTAGAATTTCTGATGAGTGATTGAGTCGATACTGGAAGGTGACTGAGTGATAAGAATGGGATCTTACATGTGTTGTTCAAGATAAATATGGGAATAATATTGGAATATTGGCACACATAATATAGTGCATGATTTTATGAGAGTAGATCCATGACCGCATAGATCCTCCCCCCTAGTCGAGTTATGTCACAACTCCCCCTCCCCCCCACAAATCATCAATCTTCTTTGCCCAAACTTTGTTGTTGGATTAATTAACAAAAAAATGAATGGATTGAGAGCACAAATCCCCCGACCATTAACTTCATAAGGGGAGGTTCACCACAATCCATCTCCACTGTTGATATCTTTAGACTATCATGACTATTGATTTTTCAAGGTCACATAATGCTTGGTGACTAGGGAGTCGAGTGACTATGCTATTGGACGTGGAATTAACATCCTTTTTCATTTGGTTTCCTATTTTTCCTTTAATCTTTTTTATTCTCAAGGCCATATCACTATAACGACCATTATCAACATAAGTATGTCTCCTTTTATATGTGATTTTTATGATCTAATTCTGCCTATAACTTGGCATGAGAACTACTAATTTAGGGTATTTTTATCATAAAACTAAAAAATGTGTTGTTTCAGGCTATGTGGTATGTTCAGGTACTCTTACAATATTACACTTTTCAGTTTTTCATCGCCAAGGATGGGACAAGTTCTTGTTAAATTTTTTTGATACACACGAGACTTATTTTGGGCATGCTACTCTCGTTCAATCAGTAATGAAGACTGATCTAAAAAAGTATCTAGTCAAAGTTAGTTCAACCATCAAAGGAGATATTTATGGATAACACATCTGAAGCATTTAGGATTTTGCATAGATGAATTATTCTAATATGGAAATGTTGTTATGTATTTGTCCCAACCATGGAAATTATTATTAAATTATTAACCTGTATTCTTGATTTAGATCACATGATAATTGAGAAATTCTCATGATGATATTATCTTTGTATTATGAAACTATAAAGAGATGTGTGATATCATAAGAAATGGTATGCTCATCTATACATAGTAGAGGACATTCAGAGTCAATGATAAACATATTCAAAGGTTACGTTTTAAGCTAGAAACATTATGAAAAGAAAAAAACAAAATATTTCCTAGGGTTTACTTACAAAATCAACCCTCATGGGTGCTACATAGTTGAAAATTAAATGCATTGTGGATTTTCCTTGGATAATTGTGAGGGTCACTAAAATCTGAGTCAACACCTTGGGACACAAAATTTCTTGAAAAAAACTCCACCTTTTGACATGATGGGCTCACCAATTAAACCTTGATTCCCAAGAAACCTTAAGGGAAAGAGGCATTGAGAAATCAATATATATAGGAATTAGGGTTTCATTCCTCTTTTCTAGATACATAATTTTCAATTATGTTGGATTTCTTTTATTTTTTATTATTATGTATTATATTTCATCAATAAATTACCCAATTAAAATGTGTATGGAGATGTGTATGGAGATCAAAACAACAAGAGGCACAAGATATAGGCACTAAACCAAGGAAAACCCTATATACACTCCCTCTTACTAGGAGGTATATATATATATATATATATATATATTATATATATATATATATAATATATAATATAATATAAGATATATATATATAATATATATATATATAGAGAGAGAGAGAGAGAGAGAGAGAGAGAGAGAGAGAAATACCAAATTAAAATGGTATGGAGATCAAAACAACAAAGACACAAGAATAGGCACTAACAAGGAAAACCTATATACACTCCCTCTTAACTAGGGAGGTATATATATATATAATATAATATATATAATATATATATATATAAAGAGAGAGAGAGAGAGAGAGAGAGAGAGAGAGAGGCATATGGAAGATCTTAAAAATTATATAACCCATGAAAGAGTCATAAACAACACGTGGTGCTACAGATTAGATACGTGACTAGGGTATTCTAATCGGGTGGGACTAAGGTGAAATCAAGTTTTTGCTGCTGCATGTACCATCGCGATTTTAATTTCGATCACCAACCCAGGGATCTAGGTGTGTATACAAGGTCATATATCCATGAGCAGCAACATCCTCCCTACTTTTGGATCTAGATATCAACACACATGTAGACTAGAAGTCCTCCTAGGAATTTTTTATTACACAAGATGCCCTGTTTCTCTCAATCAACTAAATCAGTAATATGAACCAAACCATGCATGCTTCTAAAATATTCAAACTTCTTATTTGGCAGAGATTTCATCAATACATCAACTACCTTTCATCTTTCAGAATATACTACAGATCACGACCCCATCCTACACCAAACTTATAATTTAATGATACTTATTGTTGATGTGCTTCATCCTGGCATGGAATGTAGGGTCTTCATAACCCTTGATGTTGCTTTGATTATCACAATTTTTCCTAGTAGGATCCAGTGGTGCTCCAAGCATGTCTGGTAGTTATTTTCTTAAACAAATGCTTCTTTTCCCACTTGACATTCAACATATTCAACTTCAACACTACTTAAAGCAACGAGATCTTATTTTCAACTCATCCATGAAATAATTAAAAATCCCAAACTGAAACAACCATTGGTAGCATTTCTTCCATCTGTATTACTACCACCCTAGTAGGAATCTATAAAACCTATTAATCTTACCTCCTTTACATCATATTTTAGGTAGTGATGAATTATTCCACGTATATATTTTAAAGTATGCTTGGAAACTATCCAATGATCATGACAAGGATCCAATTGGAATTGACTAAGAATATTTACAACGAAGTAGATGTTGGGTCTATTATTTATCAAGTACATTAGAGAACCTGCCAACTTATGATAACTTGTAGGATCAATGGGACTAGAGTCAGAGCTTCTCAACTTATTTAGATTTGTGATCATGAGAGTGGTCATAGGCTTGCAATCCATCATACCAAACTTTTGTAAAATATTTACTATATATTTAACTTGAGCAATATATATTTCACTGGGTTTCTGCCAAACTTCCAAGACCAAGTAATAATGCATGAGTCCCATATCTTTCATTTTGAATTTAGCTATTAGCATCTTCTTATATTCTTGAATTTTACGCTCCACACCTGTAATGAATAGATCATCCATATATAAAAATATTATAATTGGTTCATTCTTCACCATCTTGATGTAAATATTTTCATCGACAAAACTTTTAACAAAGTGAATCCTTAAGAGATAGGCATCTATTCTAGTGTACCAAGTCCTAGGAGCTTGCTTCAAACCATATAAGGATTTCTTTAGTATACACACATGAGTTTCTATGCTATTTATCTCAAAACCCTCTGGTTGTTCAATATACACTTATTCATCAATGGTTCCATTTAGGAATGTTGTTTTGACATCCATCTTATCAATATTTCATCCCACAGTTGCTGCTAATGAAACCAAATATCTAATGGTAATGTACCTAGTAGTAGGAGAAAATGTCCCTTCATAATCTATTCATTCCTTTTGAGAGAATCTCCTTTCAACAAATCTATCTTTGTATTTATCTATACTTCCATCAACTGCATGTTTAATATTGTAAATACATTTTGATGTGTTAATAGATTTATGAGTAGGTCTAGGAACAATTTACCAAATCCCATTCTTCATGATATATTGGTATTATTCCTACATGACATTGTTCCATTCATCTTGATGAGTGATTTATTCAATGGTTGTTGGTTCTACTTCAATCAACTTCGTCATGTATGTTGCATATCCTGAGTATCCTTTTGATATTTTTCTTTCTCTGGAAGATCCTTTTGTTGTGTCATGTCCCTTGGCATATTCAAGTGTAGATTTTATCCAATTAGGTCTCTTCCTTTATTTGGGAATGGTTGTAGTTTGAATTGGTTCTCTTGGTCCTTGATCTTCTTCTTATTTTGTAGGTGACTTGTCATGTTTCTCTTCCTCTTCTAATAATTGTGCATCTTCTTCATCCGACTCAATCAACATATCCTTGGACATTTTGTAGGCATGATTTTCACCAAATATAACACACCTACTAACTCCATTTTTTCTTCCTTCCTTGGTGTAGATTCTATAGGCTTTTTATGGAAGGATATACCCAAAAAAATACCTTTTATTTTTGTAGACTCTAACTTCTTTTTCTTGTCTTTTGGAACATGTATGTATGCAGGACATCCAAAAATTCAAAGATAATCTACACGTGGATTCTTCCTTGAGAATGCTTCTTCCAATGTCATATTATCAAGGTTTCTATGAGGAATTCTATTTTGTATGTAGACTGTTTTCATGGCTATTTCTCCCCATAGAAAATTTGAAATGCCTTGATCAAATATCATAGCCCTTATTCATTCTTCAATAGATCTATTCTTCCTTTCTACTACTCAATTTTGCTTGAGATTGTAGGGAACTATAAAATCCCTCTTAATACCTGCTTCTTTGCAATGGGCTCTGAGTTCTTTGGAAGTGTATTCACCTCCATTTTCAGATCTAAATCTTTATCTTATTTTCAATTAGGGTTTCTATTTCGTATCTAAACTCAAACTTTTTGAACAATTCATCATTTTTCTTGAGAAGGTAGAGCCATGTCTTTCTAGAGTAGTCATCAATGAAGGTCACACGATATAGATGGCCTCCAGGATATTTGATAGATATGGGTGCACATACATCGGAATAAATTAGGTGTAGAGTTTATTTAGATCTTGTATCACTGTTTGTAAAAGGTTTTATAGTATTCTTTCCCATAGCACACCCTTTACATATTCGTTCATGATTTTCTTTGATGTTGGGGATGCCCTTCACCATTTGACTAAGAGAAGGTTTTATCTTATAATGAATATGTCCAAATATTCCATGTCAAAATTCAATAGGACTAATTTCCATATGAACAAGGGATTGAGGAGATGGAGTGAAGACTCTATACAAACTTCCTTCATGAATTCCAATGACTCTTGCTTTATCAAACTTGAATCCTTTCCCAAACCAAAAATTTTCCATCTATAAATGAAACCCTTTCTCCTTTATCTTCTAAACAATAAATATAAAGTAAATTCTTTTTTCAAACTTGGAACATAGAGAATTTTGTTGAGATGTAGCTTTCCTCCAACTTCCAGCTTCAATGATGTAGATCCAAATCCCTTCACTACATAACTGTTGTTATTTCCAAGCTCCATTGCATGAGATGATTATCCAAAAGATAGATTATGAAGTTGTACACTTTCACCTTTCATGTGTCTTAATGATCCACTATCAATAATCCATGCATTGTCATGATTTAGTGTACTTGTAAGTGAGGCCAAGAAACCTCGACTTTTGACCTTCTTAGATAGGTTGTAGATGATCCTTCTAATAAAACTTCATCTAAATCTCAAGAGATTTAGTCCCATATTTATATAGGTTTCCATTCAGGGATTTGTCCTTTCTTCCAAGTTGTTTTCCTTCTTTTTGTTGATAGCCAACAAGATGATCTCCAAATATTCCTTCTTTCACCTTAGCTTTGATACCATGTTTAGAAATCAATGCATATATGAAATAGGGTTTGATTCCTCTTTTCTAGATAATTACATGTGAATTATTATTATTATTTTTTTTTTAATGTATTATATTTTCATCAATAAATTACCCAATTAAAATGTGTATGGAGATAAAAAGAACAAGAGACAAAATATGTAGGCACTTAGCTAGGGAAAAACCCTTACCCAGGGGAAAAGACAATCAACCTATTCCATTAGTAGATTAAGATTAAGATCAAGATGAGACAATCCAAGACCTTTTAGACCTAGATAGAGACCTCCTCCAACCACCAGGTGATGCCTTCCTTCCTATAGAAGTTACTTCCGAAGCTATCCAAGTAATAACTTTACTGTTGCAAGTTCAACCCAAAATATTCATCACCATCTTCAGGATTTTGACCCCACGCTTTAGAATTTTAGACCTACATTTGAGAAAAAATTTTGACCCCTATAATTTTCCTAGAAACTTCACATGTGTGAGAGATAGAGTTCCCAAAAAAAAGAATTATGTGTTCCCATATTCCTCTCTTCTTCTATGACAAATTCACTCTCTTTTTTTGCTTCTCTTCCTTGTAGATTGAACTTCTTGAGTGAGTGAGTCAAACAGATCAAGATCCCTCTTATTTATAGCCTTCCAGCTGGTTCGAATAGCCCCAATCTAGGCAAATTTATTGAGGATAAGGCCGAATTAGCGTGGGTGTGACAAATAACCTTTTTGACTCAAAAAATATTTTTTTTTCCATGATATAAAAGCCGAATAAGGGTCTAATAAAAATGATAATGATTCTATTGACTCAAGACAAGACTTAGAAACCTTGAATGGAGTATTTGACCTAGAAAATAATAACCCAAGCATGAAACCCATGCTCTAATACGTCATTTTGTTTATAATAGAAATTCCTTTTCTTTCTTTTGATAAATACATAATATTATAAATCAAATACAATTATAAATATTGACACTAGTTACATTGCTCAATAAGAGGATGGTAGCTCTCATTTCATTTATGAGGAAAACAACCTCATTAATGAGCTAAAGGAGGGAGGGAGTGTTCAAAATTTATAAAATACCAGTCCATGAATATCCAAAAACAATAAGAAGTTGTGCATTATTATGCTTCTGAAATTCCTCCAAAGAAATCTCGCATACCATTGTGATGTGAATTCCACCATTCTAGAGAGTTTTCTATGCTTCATTGAGAGAAATTGAGCTTGCAAAAGAGATTGAGAAGGTAAAATAATTGTTGATATATATTGAGAAAAAATTCTCAATAAACTCTCTTCAAGTGTCTTTGATACCTTATTTGTAACTCTTCCATCACCAACAATTAGTAAAGATGATCCTTTTCCTACTCCTTTGTTGATTTTTTTTCAAAAGATTGTTTTGAGTTATTTAGTTTAGTTTTAGTTTCGTATTTTTTATTAATTAATTATGCTACATTAAATCCATTGTTGGTCCATATTTTCCCATTAAAATCACTCATTTTTTTGTATGCTCCTTGTAGGAAGTAATCAATTGCAAGGAAGGTGTTTTGGGATCACAGGAAACCAATCACACCATAAAAAAATGACAAATCCACTTGATTTCGTTTTTTAGTCTAATGAGTTGTCTCATAGGTGACTCCTCTTTGTATTTTCACTATTTTTCCATAAAATTATCCTTTTGGAACCATGCGGGCCTTCCTTGGACCTGTATAAAACCGAAAAGTATCTCTAAATTTTTTTTTTTTTTAGCCAACCTCACAACTTTTGTAGAGACAGTCATGCGAAGCTTGAAAGTGTGCAAAACATAACCCACAAGACACACAAATAGCTTAAAATTTCATTGTAATTCCCTTTTGCAAAGTGTTGAGGTAACCTTTAGAATTCTACCTATACCCTTACAAATTTTTCTTGCTCAGATACGCTTTCAATTTGTCCTGTTGGCGAGTCTTGTTGTAGACTTGAAACATCGACACAAAAATGGCTACCATGGTTCGTATTTTGAATACTCATAATTCTCATGCTTTTAATTTTATTTTCTAACCACGATAAGTAACAAAATTTCTTATCTTTTACTTTGAAAATTTTCACCAAAACATAGCTTTACTAGGATAAAATTAAGTGGCCTTAATGCACATATCTTTTTTACTTATTTTTCTCATTAAAAAACTCACATCACACTTAACCTAACAAGGTAGAAATTGAAGTATAAAAACTTCTGATACGCAGAAAATATGTATAAATATTTTATTAATAAGATGAATTTACAGATGATGATATTACAATTGCAGGTGCATGGCTTATATACTGCCATGGACACCCTTTGGGAAAGGGCATGATCTTATGATCGTGCCCTTTCGTCTAATTAAAATAAAAATTAAATAATAAACCTAAGTTAACTAATTTTTTTACATAACATTGCCTTCCTCTCGAAAGAATGCTTTGTCCTCAAAGCATAAGTAACGACGGATGTTGTTGAAGAATGATTCATTCTCCCAGAAAGCGTCTTCTTCGGGTAAGTCCTTCCACTTGATCGGATATTCTAAGATGATCAAGGTCGCACATTTTAAAAGGTCTTGGATTAATCTCTCAAGTTTCGTTTTTTGGTGATGTGGATATCGGTATGGCTTGATGTTGACAGGGTCTGATCTTGCCTTGACTTCTATTGTATGCTCAATTTCCCTATTAGGCGGCATCTTCATAGGTAGGTCTTGAAATACTTTTTCATGCCTTCGAATCAGATCTTGTATCTCTGGTGACTCTTCTCTGGTCATATTTGCCGATAACATTTCTAATTGATGACATTGTACTACATAAGTAGGTGCTCTTCTTCGACTCAGCTTCATCATCTGAGATGATGATACAACATGATTTTCTGGTGCTTGGAATCCATGTAGTTTGTACTTCTAACCTCCCCATTTGAATTTTATAAATTGTAGTTGATGGTTGGTGGCATAAGTACCTAAAGTTCGTAGCCATTGGATGCCTAAGACTACATCTACTCCTCCTAATGGTACCATGAAGAATGGAGTCTCTAATTTAAAGTCTTGAATCTGCAAATTGACCTTATGGCATTTCCCCACCTTTTCAATCTTCTTACCATTAGCTATCATCGCTTTCATGTTTGGTAAGGGAAATGAAAAGATATTGAGTTTCTTGGCCACAGTCGCATCTAGAAAATTGTGTGTGCTTCCAGAGTCGATGAGAACCACTACGTTGCTCTTCTTTATGTGTCCTTTTAACTTTAAGGTTTGAGGTTGTGATATACCTGTCATGGCTGATAATGACACCTGCGGAGTACTCCCGTCATCTAATTCTGGTGAGAATTCTAGGGCGTCTTCTGTTTCTTCTATGTCATAATCTTCACTGTTTGAATCATTGGTTGCTTCACAATTATATAGGTTCTTTAGTTCTTTTCCTTTAGCACATCTATGTTTGGGGTCCCACTTCTCACCACAACGTTTACATTTACCCTCTTTTATCCTTTGCATTTCCACATTAGATTTTTCATCTTCACGACGATGTGGTGGAACATATCTTGTATTATTTGAGTCCACATACTGGGGTATCCTTCGTCTTGCATAAGTTTTTTCCGCTGTTGACCAAAATATTGGTTCGGATTTCTTTTCCGTTGTTTTTGCTTTTCGTCTTGCTACTTCTATAGATGTAATGTCATGCAT
>APFE030497553.1:359357-377001 GCA_000404065.3 Pinus taeda | reverse complement strand
AATCTTTGTTCTTGTAGGACGTTTGTTTCTGAAGCATCTGTGTGAAGAATGACTGGTTTTATGACAGTGCTTACATGGATGAAGATCAAAACAGTGATCTTTCAAATGGCCAACTCAGTCACAGTGTTGGCACTTCACAATCTGTTGTTGTTGTTGTTGTGGAAGATGTTGTGTGTGGAGCATGATTGTTCAGAGGTCTTTGTTTCAGCCGGATGTATACCCCAGGCAGTTTTGTACACCCCTCCACGCGGAGGGCCGATCCCCCCCGGCTGGGGGGTCCGGGGGCCAGCGGTCCCTTGGCGGGGGCTCGGGGGCAGTGCCCCCGAAGCTAAAAACATATGTAAATTTGCCTTGTAAAAGCATAGTAATTTCTAGTCAATCTAAGCCGTTCATTAGGCGGATGATCTGACGGTAGAACTTCTGTTTAGTTTAGGGTTTTTTTCCCTAGAAGGCAACCCCTCTCTTTGTATGAGGGCATTGTATTTGAGGCGATGATAGATGTGTATTCTATGTGAGCGAGAAACAGAAAGGTGAGCCTGTGAGAGAAAACAGAGGATATTACAGTGGATTTGCTGTAGGTTGTGTCTCTTCATTTTGCTGGATAATAGAAAGGAAGGACTGGCTGTTCGAGGTGGACGTAGCCCAAACTGGGTGAACCACGTATATCTGTGTCTCTCTTGTTTTGTGCGTTTTCTGTGTTTATAGTTCTGCAATATTTTATGTGTTCCATTGCTCCGTAATATATAATTTTCTAATAGAAGAGGGGCAAAGTCTGGAACAGCTGAAGCTGAACTGTCATGAGGAGCAGGTGAACTGTCATGAATGAATCTAGCACTCTGAAACTGAATGGGCTTTGAGTAGTCTCGAATATGAAAGGACAAGTCCTTGTCATATCCAAGACCATTTCTATGCTTGTTGTGGACAAGCTGTTCCCAAGGTCTGATGATGGGCTTGGGAATTGCAGACTGAGTTTCTACATCTGCATGTACAATTGCTACTTTATTTGAATGAACAGTAACATTATTGACTTGCTGCTGATGGGTGGTTGTCTCAATGTTCTGAACACAAACAGATTCAGAATGATGACTCCACTGCTGTAATTCTTCTTGTTGTAGCTGAGATTCAAGCTCCAAAAAATCAATCTTTTCCTATGCATTTTGTAGACATGTCTGAATTTCTGAGAGAGATCCTATGCTGATTTATAATGTGTCATCAACAGTAGATTGTATAAGAGTTTTCATGAACTCTAATACTTCACTGATTCTGCCCATTTTTCTTCAATGTCAGATTTACACCTTAAAAAATGATCACAATTATTACTTAATGCACAAAAGTAATATCCACTCACAGTACACAGCAATATCTTGTATAAATGTGCAGCAAATGAATCAGGGAATCAATGCATATATGTAGACAGAAACTATAATGGGTTTTAAATACAATTCCACAATTAGGGTAGCAGCAACTGCAAACTTGCTTGGATCCTTCAAGTACTCCTTCACTTTCAAATCAGAAATGATGGCTATCAAAACTTCAATAATTATAACACCATGTCATGGGCATTGGAATGAATCTCTAGCATGCTGAAACAACAGTGATAGCCCTCCTTAAATGTCCAAATACTTAGAAAAATGTATAGTGCTGGTCATATATACCATAGCATTTTACCATGACCTTTCAAGAGCCTTCCAACTATGCACAGTTTCAGGAAAATCCCTAGGAGATTAGAGAATACTCGCCCTATTCAGGGATATGTGCACAATTCATACTTTTCATAGGATCAACCAATAACAACATTATTACCACTACATCGACCAAATGAAGTTCATCTGCTTGCAATGTGACTCGATCAACTATGACTGCACCTTTAATTATACCAAAATAGCATATGTAAAATAATATGGGCAAATAAATGGTTTCATATCAGAATCGAACCATAATCCAGTAAGGCTCGACTTCTTCATTCAACTTTTCCTCACCAGGCTTCTCCATTCTCATTTCCACATAGAACCAATGACTTATTGTATTAAACATAAATCGATATCACTATTTAATTTATTTATAAACAACACTTTGTGTCTCTTCATACATACCAGTCATGAATTCAACCACACTTTCTCTTATACCCAATTTCCACATCGTTTTCTCATTCCGCCTTTACACTGCATGTAGACTTTGCAAACTATTCCAATCTCCTTACACAGAACAATTACACAAAGAACCTTCAATCGATTTCCTTGTCCAACGATGTCCAATCAAATTCCATTCGATTATATACCATCAGGTCTTCAACACTGTTGAAGTCCTTCAAACGCTCTTCCGGTATTTCTTTAATGCTGTAATTCGACTTTGCCAGAGTGTATTTCTTCAGAGCCTTCAATTCAATGAATTTTCCAGCTTGTTAACTTATGTTCCTCCTCTGCAATTCCAAATGTCAATTCACTGTATACAGAAATCGAATTATTAAACTGATCACCTTCGTATAGATTATTGTGAATGTCAGACAAAAATGGATTCAATTGATTTGACTTCAAGAACAGATTTGAGGCGCGCTTATATATTGTTGTTCTTAATCACACAGCTATGACCCCACATTCTATTCGATATCGACCAATAAAAGCATTATTATGCACATGCCTGTGATGGTTTGTCATACCTCAAGACCCACAGGGCCCATGACTAAGACGCAGATGGGTAGAGGTTGCTTTGCTGCAGAAGAAGATGGTATTATGGAAGGTAATGTCAAGTCATTCCCTAAAAGACTAACACAATTTTTACAAAAATTTTATGCGTCATCATCTCTTATCAACCATGATTTGAAAACAAGGTTGACACTCAATGGAACAGTAAAATATCCTATAGTGCGGGGAACATTGGAATCTCCTATCAACCGCGATTTGAAAACAAGGTTGGCACTCAATAGAACAGTAAAATACCATATAGTGCAAGGGGCATTGGAACGATTTCTTGTAAAAAATTATAACTCTGGTAATGGCCTCACTAATTCAAACCATAGAGCAAAATTTGTAGCTTTACGAGCACTTCGCTATTTTCATTTAAAAAATGTTGAGATTACAGAGGAAGGGGAGTCCAAACTGATAATTGGCTAGACGACTGCTCCACAGCGTTCAATAGAACAGGGTACAAAACTTAATTACCATATCAGTGTTCAAATATTATTTGAAAGAGTAGGTAGTGTTCAAAAAGATATATCAGGCATTGATATTAGGTAGCGTTCAAAAATACTATGATAGATAGGCATACAACGTTTAGCATATGATACAACATTTAGTTCCAGGAAGATTGAATGCAAGGAAAATAATGTTGTTAAGAGATTAGGTGCATGCCAATGGAACATTAGGTATTAGAATCAATGAGACTATCGCGTTAGGAGAGAAACATAAGTGTCAGAAGGATAATTTGTTACAACGATTCAGAATGTTTTCAGAGCTAAATCATGGCAGAAATGGCGCAGAAATAATTATGGTAGACAGAGTGGCGCAACATCAATAATGGTAGAAAACGGTTATAGAGAGCGCACAGAGTGTATCTTGGACAGTGCTGGCCAGGCAGATAGAATGCAGATAAAGGAATATGGAGGAGCAACGCAGGTATATGCAAGAGGTGGCAGCGAAATTCTAGCTGAGAAAATATTCATAAGTGATGGCAGAAACCATAAAACAAATGGTTCAAAGAAATTATGCAGGGCAGGAATACGCCTACTCTGATACCATGTTAAACACACATGGGAGCAAGAACAATATGAATGATAAATCATGAGAGTACAATTTTTATTAACAAGAGATATACATTTATAGTACATTATGTGACCGTTGGGTTTCACATCCCAAGGTCTCTTGGACTCCTTTTGTCCATTCGGATTCCATACTAACCCATTGAGGATTAGGTGTCCAACAAACCCTAAGACCTAATGAAACTAAACCCTAGGACTGGTTAAAAATGAAATGGAACTCATTATGAACAACTGAAAAGACATTTGAACAAGCCAACAAGTATATGACATGAGGGAAACTGAAATGTAACCACTACCATCAGTTGATCCATGACCTAAAGGAATGCAGCTAATCAAATGAGACACCTAACATGAATGCAAAAGGGTAATTTTGATCACCAATGGCAGTGTGAAGACACTAACACTAACACATTCTTCTCACAATGCAGATGTCGTCGTTACCTTTAGCATACGTAGGATACGCAGATGGTGCCAGTCATCACACATGACACATTGCTGATGAGCCCTAGAAATGGGTAATTATATGGGCTCATTTTGCCTCTTAATTTGATTTAATCCACCATTCTCATTATTTTATTGTATGTTTTTGAATATATATATGATAATAGAGTGAATTGGGTTAGTCATTTTGCCATGTAGTCTAATGTGTGCTTTATGAAAATTTTTTGGCTAATTTTGGACAAAGTCGAGGGATTTATGAACAAATGGCAGCAAATACTTGAGGGAAATAGGGAATATGATTTGTAGGGGGGTGTCTCCTTCATTTATGACCCCTTCCCTTGAATCCTGCATCAGCAACTCAGAGCACAAAGGTCCACATTCCAAGGGGCAGTCGAGCAAGTAAAGAAGGACTATTGTTTATCTCCAGTTCTGGGAAGCCGAGCTCCTTGATTTTAGGAGGACTGTTGGAGGAATCCATTTGTATAAATAAGGGGGCTTAGAGCCTCAGAAGGTTAGCCAGTTATTAGTCAAATTTTCACACTTTTGTGCAGCACTTGTTCAGCTCATTTTCGAGCTTCCTTTTTGAGAATAGTTGATGTAATGTGACTTTTACTTTTGATAATGGAGATGAAACAGTTTTTGAGCCAGCACTGATCTCTTTCAAAGGGCTGAAGCTCTTGGGTTAGGGCCCAACCCAAGCTACCCAGCACCTCTTACTTTGTACTTATATGTTTTTGCTTCAGTTTATGTGTTAATTTCTGTTACATAGATTCATTTTACTTGGATTAGATTAGGTTGCTTTTGATGGTTTGCATAACTATTTTTGTTTCAGTTGCTCAAGTAGGTTAATGCAGTGACAGAATAAGATTCAAAAAGTCCAATAGCAGGCCCTGATCTCCTTTCTCCCTTTCTGGGACTATGATTTGAGTTCAAGGCACTACTGCTGCCACCAAAAACACAATTTTGCTCTTCCATGCAATTTCTAGTGTGATGACTTGATTTGGAAAGATGGATATATTGATTCAGATTTAGTTGCCTAGATCATTTCCTATTCTTTTACAATAGATCTCTCTGCATGCTTTTTTGTTCAAAGGTTACTATTCAACATTTTCTGTTTGTAGGTTAGAAATTAAGTCAAGCTAGAGAAAGTTTTGTTTTCATGGTATAGTTAGTCCTTTCTTTGACCACTTTTTGTAAGTAGATGTGCAGATCTCTTGCAAGACACCTTAGCTCACCATACATCCATAAAGCAGCCAGCACCAGCTCACTTCTCACAAATTTCCCAAGTCATTCGCAACATTTCACCAATCTGCCCTAATTTTTGCGTTTTCTCCATAAGTTGCCCTCTTGCCATTTGAACAAGTCCAACCATCATGTTCCCTCTTGATCTTCCTTGATAAGCTCCAGACACCTTAACACCTTCATCTAGCCTTTAGTCACCCTTTCCCATCACTTTTCCACCTTCAAAACCTCCAAAAATAGCTCTCTGCTTCCTCCTGTAGATCCCCTGCAGCCTCTTGTATAATTTCCTGTGAGTGATTTTTCAAACTCTGATTGCAAGGGAAGTCTTCAGAAGGGTACTAAGGGCTTCTTAGGACCTCTCCACACCTTCCTCCACCTCTGCAAAAACCAAGTCAATCTTCCTTTGCCACCCAACCTCTGCACAAACACAACCAGATAAATTATATTTAACAATAACAAAATTAACATAATATAATGATGATGATGATGATAGTGGTTAACATCCACTCAGACCAAATTGGTCTATCGGACCTATAATTTTCTTAGTTTTTAATTGTCTGGCTCCTCATCTTTCTTGGCAAGATTGGTGTTGTAGCTTTCTTTTTTTTCTCTACGGTCTTCCAACTTCTTTTATCTTGCATCTCCTTCATCTCTTCTGGTTCTTGGGACATTGGTGTCTTAGCTTCATGATCTATTGTGTTCGTCCTTTTGAAGATAATCGGACAAAAGGTTTGGTCTAGGAGATTTTCTTTGCTGTTAAATGAAGATTTATTTTGTGCAGTATTCGAATCCTCATAACTATTGATGCTTGAGGGGTTGTCGAGTTCACTTTTTTGTTGTTGGGCGGGGCTTTCTCCCTGCTTGTCTTGAGAGTTGATTCTTTCTTGCCCGATTTCTTGTGATTCAGAGTTTTCTCTAGAGTATTCTTCTTTGATGATAGTGTAGTGTTCTTTTTGTGCTCCTTCCCACCATGTAGATCTGTGGTGGTTTTTTCTAGCAGCATTTTTCTAGGAGGCTTTTGGGCAATTTTTGGCTAGATGACCTGTCTCAAAGCGGGATCGACATCGGAAGAGGACACTTTCATAATCGAGTTTCTGGTTCCACACATAGTCTTTACTTGTTAGGTTTATTTCAGCTAGGAATCCGACACTGAAGTCCATTTCCACACAGATGCATGCATAGGTGGTTTTGTCATATTCCTCGGTTTCTGAGCAACTGCAATAAAATTTCCCAATTGCATTTCCAATGGCTTTTAGTGAGGAGAGATTCCAGAGATGTAAAGGTAGGCTTGGCAATCTCACCCAAACTGGTGTTGAGGTTATGACTGCTGTTGAGGGATCAAATGATGGGTTCCATGGCTTCATGAATAGGCCTAATTTTTCCCAAAACCAAGGGTTGGAATCTAAAATACATTGTCCGCTTTTAGGATTTTCAAAATCTACTATAAAGAAACCCCTAGCACAGGGGTAGATATTAATTTCATCAGAAATGACAGGCTTCCATACCTTCGAGATCCAATTGTGGAGAGTTGTCAGCTGCAGCCAAAAACCATTGAACTGGCAGATTAGGGAGCTTTCAGAAAACTTCAAAGCCTCATCAAGTGAGGCTTGAACCACCTGGACAATGGGAGTTGGGGCTTCACTGACGATATGGGCAAGAGCTTGCCCTCCAGAAGTGGATGGAACTGAGCCAACAACTATTTTCGCGAAGTTGGGAGCCATATTTTACTTGCCCATAGAACCCAGCCGCAGAGAAATAAGGCAAAAGATTAGATCTAGATCTAGATGGTAATAATAGTATACAGTTATTACTAATAGTACTTATTTATTTGTCACCATTATCCTAATGATTAATATACATTTATTGACATATTAATATAACTATCAATATTCTTTATATATACTTAGATTATAATCACAATGTTAATAATCTTGACCCATATATAAATAATATAGTATATTAATAATATTAGTAGAGATTAATTGTCCAATAATATTATAAACTCAGGGGATTAATATTATAAACCCAAGGGAACAATATTAACCCCTAAGATTTATATTGTAAGCACAAATCATTATAAACTTTAGCATTAATATTATAAATCCAAGAGATAAAAAACCCTAGGATTAATATTATAAACCCTACAATTATAAACCTTAAGATTATAAACCTAAGAGATAATATTTGAAATCCAAGGGATTAATATATAAACCCTATGATTATAAGCCTTAAGAGAACATTAAACCTTAAGATTAATAAAAAATAAACCCTTGGGAATAATAGACATATTATAAACCCAAGGGATCTATATTATAAACTTTTAGGATTAGTAAATCCAATAGATTAATAAACTTAAGGGATTAATATTAATATTAATTTTATAAACCCTAAAATTATAAAATTCAATATTATAAAACCCTAATATTAAAAATCCAACATTTGAAACCCTTACACTAGATGCGATATTATAAATCCAATATTGAAAACCCCATTATTATAAACTCAAAGGATTAATATTATAAACCCAAGGGGAAATAAACCCAAATTAATGATGATGATGATGATGATTAACATCCACTGAGACCAAACTTTGGTCTATTGGACCTAGAGAAACAAATTATTTAGTTTGATTTAAGATTTTATTCCTATGCTCAAAAAGCTTGGAGAGAAGCCTACCAACCTCACTATAATTTTGACATCATAAAAGGCTAGGGAGGTTAGTATTGTGACAAAGATTATGAAACTAATATCTAATGTGGTTGTACGCGGGGCACTCTAAGAGGAAGTGGTTTTCATCCTCGATGTTCCTATTCTCGTAGAGATGGAAGATCCCTTCCATCCATGGTGTTTTAGGAACTGCCCAACAACCTGTTTCACAATGGAGCTCATGAGAGTTCATTCTAATCTTTGCTATATTAATTTTCTTCTTTGAGATAGTTAAAACAGAGAGATACTTTTGATCTTCTAGGGTGGGGTTGATGACCTTCTTATAATAACTTAATTTTCTTTTAGCTACTAAATCTTTCTCACACCACAATTTTTTCTTTGAACTTGGAAGTAACAATATTTTTAATGTTATTAATGTTTTGCAATGCATCATTCTCGTTGATCTCCCAATGGTTTAACCAGGCCCTTGTGTCTTTATACCACCCCCGTTTCAACCTTAGGTGGTTTTGGCTAGAATTTAAAGCTAGCTTAGGAAGCCTGTGATCTCCTATGTTATTGAGTTTGTGCTTTTACAACAGAAGCCTAGTCATAGCTAGGCTCTCAATAGGGGAAAGACCTACTTCTATAAGGAGAATAGGATAGGGTGTATTGCTTTTAATTTTTAGGTTATACATTAAAAAGCACTTCTGGATTTGCTCAATCTTTCTCCAGGATTCTCTAGAGATGCTGCAACCCCAAACCTCACATCCATATAAGATAACATGAGTGACTAAAGTTTCAAAGAGGAACTTCTTTTTATCCCACATTACAAGGTTTGCCATTTTACAATTATTTTCAAGACCAAAGTAAGCTTTCCACCCCCCATTAATCTGTTTCTCAATGCTATAGTTCCAGTTGAGCTTGTGATGAATATCAATTCCTAGGTACTTGTAAGAATACACTTCCTCCAAGTTATTATTGTCATACATAAAATTAGTGTAGGTGTCCTTGGATTTGATAATCATAACTTTTGGTTTGTCAGTGTTAACAGTCATACCCATGGTAGAGCAGAAATCCTTAAGAAGCCTAAGTTGCTTATCAAGATTAGATAGACACCTTGCGAGGAGAACAATATCGTTACCATAGAGAAGAAGGATGATGACTATCCTAGCTAAGATCGTGCCAGCACATCTTTCTTCCTCTAAATAACCTTCGAGCTTGTCAATGTAAATGCCAAATAGGGTAGGGGAGATGGGGCAACCTTGTTTAACTCCGATATTACACTTAATATCTTTCAACCACCCCACATTGCTCTTTAACTTGGCAATTACATTCGCGTATAACCTTATAGCGGCAGCTCTCAACTTGAAAGGAACCTTTAGCTCTTCTAATCTTTTCTAAAGGTTGTTTCTAGGAACCGTATCAAAAGCCTTTCTAAAGTCTAAAAAGCAACAAAAGAGATTGGCTTTATCATTACGACATTCCTCCACAATGATCCTAAGCATAATGAGGTGGTCTGTTGTTGAGTGATGCCTTCTAAAACCCGCTTGGCCTTTAGCCCACTTACCTTCACTTTCAAGCCATATGCTCAACTTCTTTTCCAAAATACTACCATATAACTTGGCTAAGAGAGGGCTGATCATAATTGTCCGATAATTAGAGAGGTTATTTGTATCCCCACTTTTAAAAATAGGGATAATGAGGCTCTCAGTCCATAGCTTAGGGAACCCTTACTTGATTGCTTGATTGAAAAGCTTGTGGATGTTGGGGATGAGGACAGGGCCTCCAATTTTTAAGATTTCTGCCTGGTAACCTTCAATGTCCTTAGCTTTCCCATTAGACAGGTGTTTTACCCCAAAATCAATGTCTTCTAGAGAGAAACCTTCTTTCGTTGTGGGTATGGTTTCAAATTTATCCATGACATTTCGAGATTCATAAAGCTTTTTAAGATAGGAATTCCAATTGTGCAGAGCAATTTTATTATTATATTTAGTTTTCCTAGTCAGAATCTGCCTCCAAAATTTCTTAGGAGCTACCGTAGAGAGGTGTAAGAGATTCTCTTGTCTTTTACGAATGTACTGCCTCTTTTTCCTTTTAGTTAGGGCTTTGTATATTTTTATCTTGCTCATTTTAAGAGATTCATCAACAACTTCCTTAATTGCTCTCCTCGCACTTTTACAATCTTTGTCATACCATGGGTTGGTGTTGCTATTTCTTTTATTATTTGAAACTTCAATAAAGAACTTGTTAATAGAATATGAGATGGTTGTAGTAAAATTATGATAGAGGTCTTCTATGTTGTCTATACTAGATAAAGGAAGCAAATTAGTTTTTAATTCATTTAGAAAGAGATCATTTTTATTTCTATCAAAAATTAAGTTCTTTTGGCTATAAGGATTATTTTCTATGGGATCTCTATGCATGATAAAATTGAGTGTTATAAGTAAAGGCCTATGATCAAAGTCAGGCTCGTGGTTGTTTAAGCTATCAAAATTTAGTATTTCATTATATAAAGGGAGAATGGAAATAACATAGTCTATCACGCTGCTACCAAGCCCATGGATGCAGGTCGTCTGGCTAGAATTGGGCCACTTCTTTAGACCATTGCAAACTATGAGATCCTGAGCACTACAGAGCTTGACTAGCTCCGACCGAAACAGATTCTCCCCGAGGTCTTCAGAGCTCCTTTTGTACCTACTAGCTAGAGTAGGGTCTTCATATAACCAAAGAGGATTAGGGTTGGAATGATTGCTTAGAATAATATCTTGCTTGCTTGAAGTTCGACCATTAAAGTCACCTATTAAAAGGATATTACCTTCATTCCTTAGGCTAGAAATATCATTCTCCAAACCATTGTAAGGACTATTTTTATCTATATTCTTCTTCTTATAGAAGTTAGAATTGATGGGGGGAAAATAAAATATTGCTATGTAGGCCTTTTTATTATTAATATCAATGATCTCTATCCAACTATAATGGTTGTAAGGGTCATTTTTATAAATCCTAGCATGGGGCGAGATGTTCTTCTTAATGTAACAAGCTATTCCCCAATGCCTCTACGAGAAGATCGCTTGTTCCAGGTAGACCATAGCATAAAGCCATCTATGTTAGGGACCTTAGATTCTTCATGTTAGACCCAAGATTAGTATTATAAACCCTACGATTATAAACCTTAAAATTATAAACCAAAAGAATTAATTTTATAAATGAGATAATATGACATTGGTATTAATCACCTAAATATAAATATAAGTATTTTATAATTAAAAATAAAAAAATAATATAAATATTGATATTAAAAATGAATAATCCTAAAATTAATATTAATAATTGATAATTATTAAATATTAGATATTTATTATCAATAATTACTATAATTATTGTTCATAAAAGGGATAAATATTATAAACCAAATGGATTGATGCTATAAACCCAAAGATGAATATTATAAAACAAAGGGATTAATAAACCCAAGGGATTAATGAATCCAACTAATTATTAGCATTATAAATCGAAGGGATTAATAAAATAAACATATTAATATTATAAACCCAAGGGATTAGTATTATAAACTGAAGGGATTAATATTATAAACCCTAATATTAGAAGCTATAAATCCAAGAGATTAATATTACAAATTATAAACCCAAGGGATCTATATTAAACCTTAGGATTAATATATAAACCATATCATAATACTATCCCATAAGAATATGAACCTTAAGATTAATAAACCATATGGTTTGATATTATAAACCCAAGGCACTAATAAAAACAAGGTATACAAATCTTAAGGTAAATATTATAAACCCTAAACAAATCATGGTTGACCATGATTGATTTTCATATTGACACAATATTTGTCACAATGCAATGTTGGACCATGGTTGATCATGATTGATTTTCATATTGAAAGAATCATTATCACAATGTGACGTTGGACCATGGTTGACCATTATTGACCATTGTTGGTTTTAATATTGACAATATTTGTCACAATGCGATGTTGGACCATGGTTGACACAACATTAAACCTTCGGTTTAATATTAAATCCTAGGAACATAAACACTAGAATTAATAAACCGAAGGGATTAATATTATAAACCCAAGGGACTATAAACTAAAGGGATTAATATTAAACCCTAAGATTAATATTATAAACCATAGGCTTAATATTAAACCCTTAGAATATAAACCCTATGATTAATATTGGAGACACTAGGATCAGTATTATAAACCTAAGAGATTAATAAATCCATTGGATTAATATTAAAAACCCAAGGGAATAACATTAGAGCCTACGATTAATATTAAATCCTAGGAATATAAACCATAAGATTAATATTATAAACATTAGGATTAATATTATAAACTTGTGGGAATAATTTTAAACCCAAAGGGATAATATTAAACCCTAGGAATATAAACCCTAAAACTAATAAACCCAAGGGATTAATATTGTAAACCCCAAGCTTAATATTAAACCCTAAGAATGTAAACACTAGGAATTATAAACATAAGGGATTAATGTTATAAACTCAATGGATTATAAAACAAGGGGAATAATTCTTAAACCCAATGGATTATTAAATATTAAATATTTATTATCAATAATTACTATAATTATTGTTTGTAAAAGGGATAAATATTATAAACCAAATGGATTGATACTATAAACCCAAATATGAATATTATAAAGCAAATGGACTAATAAAGCCAATGGATTATTCATATTAAAAACCAAACATATTTAAAACCCAATGGATTAATATTAAAAGCTTAAGGGATTAATAAACCCAACAATTAATATTATAAATCATAAACCCAAGGGATTTATATTAAACCCTAGGATTAATATATAAACCATATCATAATACTATACCATAAGAATATGAACCTTCAGATTAATAAACCATAGGGATTGATATTATATACCCAAGGCACTAATAAAAACAAGGTATATAAACCTTAAGGTAAATATTATAAACCCTAAAATAAGCATGGTTGACCAAGATTGATTTTCATATTGACACAATATTTGTCACAATGCAATGTTGGACCATGGTTGATCATGATTGATTTTCATATTGAAAGAATCATTATCATAATGTGACGTTGGACCATGGTTGGTTTTAATATTGACAATATTTGTCACAATGCGATGTTGGACCATGGTTGACATAACATTAAATTTTAGGTTAAATATTAAAGCCTAGGAACATAAACACTAGAATTAATAAACTGAAGGGATTAATATTATAAACCCAAGGGGCTATAAACTGAAGGGATTAATATTAAACCCTAAGATTAATATTATAAGCCATAGGCTTAATATTAAAACCCTTAGAATATAAACCCTATGATTAATATTTGAGACACTGGGATCAGTATTATAAACCTAAGAGATTAATAAATCCATTGGATTAATATTAAAAACCCAGGGGATTATAAACCCAAGGGAATAACATCAGAGCCTACGATTAATATTAAATCCTAGGACTATAAACAATAAGATTAATATTATAAACATCAGGATTGATATTATAAACCCAATAGATTCATACTATAATTCCAAGGAATTTATAAACCTAAGGGATTAATATTATAAACTCAATTGATTATAATCCTAGGGGAATAATTTTAAACCCAAGGGATTAATATTATAAACCTAAGGCAATAATTTTAAGCCCATGGGATTAATATTATAAACCTAAGGGAATAATTTTAAACCCAAAGGGATAATATTAAACCCTAGGGATATAAACCCTAAAACTAATAAGCTTAAGGGATTAATATTGTAAACCCTAAGAATGTAAACACTGGGAATTTATAAACATAAGGGATTACTATTATAAACTCAATGGATTATAAACCAAGGGGAATAATTTTTAAACCCAAGGGATTAATATTCTAAACCCTAGGAATATAAACCATATGATTAATATTGTAAACCCTAAGAATTTATATTATAAACACAATGGATTATAAACCTAAGGGATTTATATTAAACCTTAGGATTAATATATAAACCCTATAATAATATTCTACCCTAGGAATATGAACCATTAGATAAATAAACCTAAGGGATTCATATTATAAACACAAGGCATTAATATTAAAACCCTAAGGGAATAATATTAAAAACCTAAATAATTTTAAATACAAGGGAATAACATTTAAACTTAGGATTAATATTAAATCCTAGGAACATAAACCCTAATATTAATAAACCTAAGGGATTAATAATATAAACCAAATGGATTTTATACTAAAAGGATTAATATTAAACCCTAAGATTAATATTATAATCCATAGATTAATATTAAACTTGTTGACACCTAATCATTGGGATTGTGTGAACACTTGTAAATAATGTAAATAGTAAATTATGGAAAATGTAGAGTCATCGGGAGGTGAAGCCCAAGAGTCACTCCCTCATGTATATAACCATGAGTAATCTTAATGAATACACATAATTCATTTGAAGAGTTACCTCCTTGCCTAACATGGTATCAAAGCCAACTCCTAAAATTAGCTTTTGTGTAACTCATGGGATGAATTTTCTAACATATTTTGCCCCTCTATTCTCTACCTCTCTCTGCAATCTCTGTCATACTATCCCTATTGTCTTTTTTTAATAACTGTTGTATTATATTTTCATTATCCGTTATGGCCTGAGCGCACCATAACCCAAGAATTAATGAATAGATGTCCATCTAATGCTATTAGAAACAAGACTCCTTACGAAATGTGGTATGGCCACATTCCTTTGGTAAAGCATCTCAGGGTCTTTGGTTCTACATGTTATGCCTTGATACCAAAGGTACATAGAAACAAACATGGTGCAAGGAGTCGTAAGTGTATCTTCTTGGGGTATTCAAATACCTCCAAAGCATACCATCTCTATGATGAAGTTAATAAAAGGTTTGTTGTATCTAGAGATGTAATCTTTCTTGAATCTCCCAAAGCTTACAATGTTATTGAGCGAAAACTTGATTGTTTGGATAGATTCGGACATGAAAAATTATTTCAGGAATTTGATTATCAGATTCCACACATTGAAGGGGGGATTCCTATACTGGATCAATATGTGGAATTTTCTTCCTAAGCACTCTCTCCCCCACATGAAACTCCAACCAATGATGATACTTTGAGTGATGTGATTGACATAATTGGGAGACTCAATCTTGATTCAGTCCCAACTCTGTCAACTGTGCAGCTTGGACCATCTAAGAAAGGTCCCCCAAAGTGGCTGACAAAGACACTTGAAAGTGTTCATCCTGATGAGGTTGGAAAGACAGGAACAAGAAATTCAACCAGGAAAAATGGAGGTGATGTAGATGATTCTGATTCACCTATTGATATGAATGTTTCTTATGATTGTGAACTGAATTTGTCTACATATTTTGAACCAAATTCCTTCAAAGAAGCCACTTCTCATGATGAATGAAAAGAAGCGATGTAAACAGAGTATGATGCCTTCATAAAGAATGGCACTTGGAAGTTAGTTGATCCTCCACTGGGAATCGAACCAATTGGCTGCAAGTGGGTCTACAAGAACAAGCATAAAGTTGATGGCTCACTCGACAAGCACAAAGCCAGGCTTGTGGAAAAATGTTTTGCACATAAGGAAGGAGTCGATTATGAGGAGACTTTTCCCCCATAGAAAAATGGGCTGCCATTTGGACACTCTTTGCCTTAGCAGCTTAGAATGGTTGCAAAGTCCATCAAATGGATGTAATAACTGCTTTTTTGAATGGAGATTTGAAAGAAAATGTTTTTATGTCCCAGCCAGAAGGATTTGTTATGAAGGGACATGAACATAAAGTATGCAAACTTGTGAAATCTTTGTATGGCCTCAAGTAAGCAACGCGAGCCTGGTATGAAAATTTGACTGAGCATCTTCTGAAACTCAACTTCAAATATTATGATCTTAATGATGCAACTTCGTTTGTCAAGAAAGTTGGGAAAATAGTTGTATATCTTTTGGTATATGTAGATGATATTTTGATGATAAGGAATAATTAGAGCTACATTGCATCCGTAAAAAATTAATTGAGGAAAGGTTTTGAAATGACTGACTTAGGCTATGTTCACTACTATCTTGGTATTGAAGTAACTCAACATCTAAAGTCTATATTCCTCTCTCAAAAGAAGTACATTGGAGATCTTCTGAACAAGTGTGGCATGACTGAGTGCAATCCTCTGACTACTCCAATGGAAGAAAACTTAAAGCTCACATCCATTAAAGAAAAAGAATTTGAGGATGCAATAAAGTATAGACAACTTGTAGGAAGTCTCAACTACCTGACTACTACCAGACCAAACATTTCATTTGTTGTTGGAATCCTCTCTAGATTTATGCAAAAGCCTTGTGAGGGACATTGGTTTGCTGCAAAAAGAGTTCTAAAGTACTTGAAGGCAACCCAAGACTTTGGACTCAAGTATACACAGGTGGGCGACTTCATCTTGATTGGATAATTTGATTCATACTTTGGTGAGGAAAAAGAAACTAGGGTATCTACTTCAAGTTATGCTATGAGTCTTGGATCAAGAGCTGTATCCTAGAGATCATGCAAACAATCAGTTCTAGTAGATTCCACAATAGAGGCAAAATATATGGCAGCAGCTGAGGCAAGAAAAGAAATTATATGGCTCAAGAAAATTCTAGAACATTTGCAGGTAAAACAAGTACATTAAACTCCACTCATTATTGACAACACCTCTGCAATAAATTTGGCCAAGAAACCAAAGTTCCATGGTCGAACGAACCACATCAGTACAAAATACCATATGATTCAACATCATGTTGAGGCCAAGACAATCCATCTATGCATTGTTCCACTATTGAGAAGATTGCAAACATCTTCACCAAAGCTCTTGGAAGAGAAAATTTTGAAAGATTTAGAATGATGCTTGGACTCACCAACATCCATTCATCTTAAGGGGGAAATGTTCACACATAATCATTGGAATTGGGTGAACACTTGTAAAAAATGTAAATAGTAAATAATGGAAAATGAAGAGTCATTGGGAGGTGAAGCCCAAGAGTCACTCTCTCATGTATATAACCATGAATAATCTTAATGAGTAAACATAATTCAATTTAGGAGTTACCTCTTGGCCTCACAAAACCTTGAAAATATAAACCCTATGATTAGTATTAAAAACCCTAGGATCAATATTATAAACCTAAGAGATTAATAAACACATTGGATTAATATTAAAAACCAGAGGGATTATAAACCCAATAGAATAACATTACAACCTAGGATTAATATTAAACCTTGGGAATATAAACTCTAAGATTAATATTATAAACCTTAGGATTAATATTATAAACCTAGAAAAGATTAATACTATAAATCCAAGGAATTTATAAACCTAAGGGATTAATATTATAAACCCAAGGGATTAATATTATAAACCCAAGGGAATAATATTAAACCCTAGGATGAATATTAAACCCTAGAAATATAAACCCTAAAACTAATATACCCAAGGGATTAATATTGTAAACCCTAGGCTTAATATTCAACCCTATGATTAATATTATAAAC
>APFE030497553.1:308363-353803 GCA_000404065.3 Pinus taeda | reverse complement strand
AATATTAAAAACCCAACATCCCAATAGTAAATGCAATATTATAAACCTAAAATTAAAAACTGCAATATCACAAATCCAAAGGATTAATATTATAAATCCAAGGGGAAATAAACCCAAAGCTTTAATATTATAAACCAAAGGAAAAATAAACGAAAAGGAAATATATATATATATAAAACCCTAAGATTAATAATAATAAACCCAAGGCAAAATAAATCCAAGGAATTAATATTATAAAACCAAGTGAAAATAAAGTAAAATGGAAAATATTAAAACTTAAGATTAATAAAAATAAAGCCTAAGGGATTAATATTATAAATCCAAAGGAAAATAAACTAAATAGAAAAGCACTAAACCCTAGGATTAAAGTTTTACATTATCAATAAGAATAATGTGATACATCAAGACATTAAACTTTAATATTAAACTGAATATTACAAATCCTAACTCATCAAACCCAATATTTTAAGCCCTAAGATTAATATTATAAAATTTTAAGAATGGTATTATAAACCCTAGTAATAAATATGAACCAAAGTGATTAATTTTATAAACCTTTAAGAATAATAAACCCAATGGATTAATATTATTAATTGAGTGACCTATGAAAAATTATCATAAATCTTTCTGAAATCTTCCACTGTTAATTTTCAAAAAGAAAAATTGCATTCACATTAATTAAATCTTGCCGTTTATTTGAAGTTTGAATAAATGAAGCCCACGGGGCTTTGGATTGACGGTGAATGGATGCACTGTTAAGGCACTCTTTGGGATAGGTCATGGTTCAAATCCCCATAAATGCTTACCTACCAAAAAAAATTGAATAAATGAAAAAGCATTCTCAAAAGTCTTGTGGAGATCATTTCTGTTAATTTTCAAAAAGAAAATCAACAACCAGGTTAATTAAATGTCTCCTTCTGTTTGAAGTTTGAAGAAACGGTTGCATCTTTAAAAAAAGAATAAGGTGTTTATGATAAAATTAAATACAAAAATTTTGGTTTCGCTAACCAATGGCCAAAAATTAGCGAGCAAAAAGACCGCACTATCGGAAAATCAATCAGAAGTCATTCTCTCTGCCTGCGACTAAACGACTCTACCATAAATAATTTATAAAATCAATTAAAAAAATTTGATGCACAAAAAGGTCAACAAATTAATCAAAAATCTTTCCCTTGGCATCTTAGTAAACGAGGGTCCATAAATAGTCTTTAAAATTAATTTAAAAAATTCGATGCACAAAAGGGTTAACAAATTAATTTATAAAATTAATCAAAAATCTTTCCCCTGGCATCTTAGTAAACGAGGGTTTCTTCCTTTCAAATGTTAAATGTAAAATATTATACTTAATAAAATAAATAATTAATATTATATAAACTAGCATAATTATATTTATCAATGTAGACATATATCATAAATATATATGAATCATATATACAATTATATATAAGTTTTTATCAATCACATTAATAATTATTACATGTATAGTGTTAATATGGTATAGTGTTAATATGGCTGTTAGAGATTGACTATTCATATATATATATATATTTCAATATCTAACTATAACAATATTAACATAATATAATAATAGTATACAGTTATTTGTCTCTCACTATTATATACATTTATTAACTTATTAACATAATTATCAATATCTTTTATACATAATGATAGATTCATGAACCATTCCTACATAAAAATATTAAATCAATTATTATAAGCCCTAATATTATAAAATCCAACATGCGTATTTTTAAAAATGGGGACAAAAGTTTTTCCTCTAACTGCATGACCATTATGATTAGCCACATCCTAGCCAAGCTATATGGGCTCATTCTAGAAAAGGAGCTTAGCCTTTGGCTTGAAAACCATGGTAAAAGATCTAAAGGGCAAGCTGGTTTTAGGTAGCATCACTTGACCATCGACCATCTTGTCACTCTTAGGATCATTGCAGAGGAATGTTGCAATAGTAAAGTCGATCTCTTTTGTTGTTTTATGGACTTTATAAAAGCTTTCGACAATGTATTCCTCGAAATAAGCTCTTGGAGATATTTGAAGAGATCATGCCTCTTACTGAACTGAGGATTGTTGTGATCCACCTCTACGACACTATCATTGCCAAGCTTAAGACCAACAAAGGGTGGTCTAAAGACATCAAATGAAATATCGAAGCTAAGCAAGGGTGTCCCCTATCACCCTACCCTTTTTGGCATATACATCGATAAGCTAGAGGAGTGTTTAGACACTGTAGGTTGCAAGGGCACCGAGCTTGCTGGTATAATCGTTACTCTTCTCCTTTATGTTGATGATATCATTCTTCTTGCAAAAATCCACGATGACCTAGACAATTAGCTTAAGACTCTTCATGTCTACTGCTCCAAGATGGGTATGACAGTTATTACCGACAAGACTAAAGTCATGATCATTAAATCCAAAAAGAGCACCCATGGTATTTTCATTTATGATAATCATTTCTTAGAGTGGGTTTCTTCTTATAAATATTTGGTTATTGACTTTTCTCATCAACTCAACTGGAATTATAACATCGAGAAAAGGATTATTGGAGGTTGGAAAGCTTATTATGAGCTTGAAAACAATTGTAAGTTGGTCGATATTTGCATTTGGAGTAAAAAGAGGTTCCTATTTTAGACTCTCATCATCCCTATTGTCTTATACAAATGTGAAGTTTGGGGTTGTAGTATATCCAAAGTCATGGACAAATATTGAGATGATTCAAAAGCAATTCATAACTTACAACCTAAAGATCAAGGGGAATACTCCCTATCTTATCCTCTTGATTGAAGCTGGCTTGTCCCCCATTGAAAGTACGACTCTGTTTAGATATCTAATGTATAAGAAGATTTACAACATGGACCCCAAGAGGCTCCCGAAAATTTCTTCTAACTCTAGTCAAAACCACCATCTTTGCCTCAAGTGTAGGTGGCATAAGGATACCCAGTCTTGGCTCAACCATTGGGGGATTAAGGAGGAGATCATCATGGGAAGCAAGGATAGTGTCAAGGATGCTATTACCTCCAATTTTAAGGACAAGTTGTGGGGCGATAAGGACCTGGAGGGTAAAACGAAGCTAAGATATTATAAGGAGGTGATCAACCCAACCCTTGATACCCAAAATTATCTCTCTCTGTTAACCAACACTAAGAAAAAAATGAACATCGCTAGGATAAGAACTAATTCTCATGAGCTTTGAAGTGAAACTGGGTGGTGGTATACTCCCAAAACTCCCTGGGAAGATAGAATCAGTCATATTTGTGATACTAAGAAGGTGGATGATCCAGGGGATTAGTTTAGTGCTCAAAATTCAAAGTGTTGAAAAGTGCTTGAAACCTGTACTAGTGCGTAGATCTCGGTGACCTGAATCCAATGCATCTCATTTCACTCAAAATTGATATCGTATCCTCTCGATATCACGTTCTGGTTAAATTACCAAACAGGTAAAAATTTGCAGAATTGACATGGTGACTGTACATTTTGGGCCAATGGCAGGTTGCCACTTGGCCACTCCAAATTGGTAAAAAACTGATTGAATTTGATTGGCTCAGAACTTTATTTTAATATTATTGGTGGGTGACTGTTGGAAAAATATTATATATGACAGAGAAATGCAAGACATATAATATGTAGAAAAACACAAACACATAAAACCAGAGAGACACAGATTTACGTGGTTCACCCAGTTTGGGCTACATCCACACCGAACAGCCAGTCCTTCCTATCTATTGTCTAGCAAAATGAAGAGACACAACCTACGACAGATTCATTGTAATATCCTCTGTTTTCTCTCACAGTCTCGCCTCTTTGATTCTCGCTCTAAGAATACACATCTATTACACAACCTTAATACAATTTCATCATACAAAGAGAGGGGTTGCCTTCTAGGGCAAAAAACCCTAAACTGAACATAAGTTCTACCGTCAGATCATCCGCCTAATGAACGGCCCAGATTGACTAGAAATTACTATACTTTTACAAGGCAATTTTACATCTGTTTTTAGCTTCGGGGGCGCTGCGCCCAAAACCCCCATCAGGGGATTGCTAGCCCCCAGACCCCCTAGTCAGGGAGACCAGCCCCCCCAAACCCCCGTGGGGGGGACAAGTCCCCCCTGCACCCCCTCGCATGGAGGGGTGTATGATATTCCTGGGGTATACATCTCATAAACTACTCTTTTTTAAAGCCTTTTGGTTGTGAGGCATTTTTTAAAGGTGCCTGAAAATAACAATAATCAACAATCACAACAACAACAACCACAACAACAGTGACTAAGTATTGGGATGGACCAATAGGAGAGAGCCACATGGGCCAATTGCTGAATGCCATGTGGCCTCCTATTTGTGTCTTAAAAATTTTTTGGGGGCCAAAGCACCCCAAGAGAATCAAACACAGAACCAAGCACCAAGCACCAAGGTGCTTTACCACTACGCCCCAACCATGTTTCTTAATCATATGGGTTTTGAATTTTATTTAAAGTTGAGCGCAATTCAGATTAGAGGTTGGGGTCAGGGCTAAGCCCCACCCCTAGTTGCCACGACCTCGGAACTAAGGAGTAGGACCAAGGGCCAGGGCTTAGCCCTAGCCCTGTGGTTACAACCTTTGTGCAATGAAACTATTGGAGAACCATCGATAGAGGTTGAATGGGGCCAGCCCCAAGTCACATGACCCATCATAGATTGCAGGTAGAGTTAGTAGAGAGGTCAGTCCCTAGGGCGCGAAGTGGGGGCCAGCCCCTGGCCATATAGCCTGTGTTATGACCACACCGTCGATAACTGGAAAGGGCTTGCGTGGATTTATAGCACCAACCCCAGGTTCCAAGCGGTTCCATATGACTCTTATCTAATTCGTTGGGGGTTGGTTGAGGGGGGTGAGTGGTTAGCCCTAGCCCCTGGGCACATACCCCCATACGACTGTATTTTTCGGAAATTGGGCATTAGTGGACAATTTAACTGTCTGAAAATTTCGCCCGTCGAGGGAGATTGTAGGCTAGGTTTGCATGCTAGTTCCATGTTTGGGGTGCTCAAGCCATGTTTAGGTCGAATTTGATGTAGGGGCATTCACCCAAAAAAGAATCATTGTAAATAAATAGACATAGGGGGGTCATGTATTTTTAGGAAATAGTTTTCCTAAGTCTCAAGTTAATTTAATATCTAGGCCTTTAAGTGATTTAATTAGATATGTGAGAGGAAATTATACTTTCTCTCGAATAAATGAGGACATGAGTGGTAATAATGACAAAAGAGCCTAAATTCAATTACGTCTCTTAGAACAGTTCATGATTCTAGGAGTGAGAGAGACTTTTTAGGCATTAAATGGAGAATAGAAGTGGACATAGAGGATAGAGTACATCTAGGTGTCGGTTCAATAGATTTAGGAGTTGGTTCAGTGGAGATAGGAGTTGTACCAGGATAGTTCAACAGAAATCCTGGCATATATGTAAGCTTGTGGGCAAAGTCAGAGTCAGAGGAGGCCACTAACATTGAAAAATAGGCCTGTGCGAGACGGAGAAGTCTTGAATGTAATCTTTGCTTTACATATATATATTCAGAGTTTATTCCCGATTATGTCAAAGTGTATGAATCATGTGTTTTATGATTGATTATGGTGTGAAATTTTAGGTCTTGTAACAGCGGATTGCAGGCAAAGCTCTGAAGAATGCGTGGAGGAGAGATTGATTCAGAGGAATCATTAGGGATCTTAGAATCCAATTGAAGAAACAGAATAAGCTTAGGAGGGAGAGCGTAAAGAGAAATAATAGAGGATGAGAACCTTCAGAAGAACTAAACCATAGAGGAAAAATTGAAGAAAAGGCGCAAAAATCTAAGTAAACAGGCGGACGAAGAAATGGAGTGGTAACGTTCAGCAACCGTTAGATCTGAAAGACTAACGGTCGAGATTAAGTCGCATCGGTGAGGAACCTTTTTAAAGTTATTGGAGCAAAACCTTGAAGAAAGCTGAAGTTAAGGAGAACGCTGAGGAAACAACATAATTTTCATGTAAAAGGAACAAGTGGAGAAGTAAAAAGGAATGCAAATGAACCGTTAGATCTCTTGAGATCAATGGTCCTGATCGTATCACATCAGTGGAAACCATTGAAAAAGGATTGGAATAAGCCTTTGGAATAAAGTGATTATGATCATGCGATTAATTGTTGACCATCAGATCGCGATCCTGATCGACGGTCACGACTAAATCGGCCATCGCATATTGGGGAAGCGGAGATCAGAGGTATCAGGTAATTGATGAATGGAGATCGGCATGGCGGAAAGGTGATGGAATAAGAGGCGAACCTGATGAAAGTTATGAATGTGGGACTACGAAATTTGAATTCCGGTCTTATATATGATTCGAGCAGAAGTTTAAGGTAACTCCTTTGTATTGTGTTAAAGAGTTGCACGAGCCTTTTAAGGCTAGATCATAGACTTAACGACTTCGATAGTTGCATTTCGGAGTTGGAGGGGTGATGAACCACATATGTGGTAAGGTCGGGGAGCATGCGAAGGCCGATTGCAATTGAGTTAGCCTTGGTATGTGCACAATAACCATACGAAGGACGGAAAGGTATGTTATGTATATATTTTCCTTTATAAGTTGATTATAAAGGGATATAGCATCGATATATAATAATGCGTGTTATATATATATAACCAAGGTTATGAGGGGTGGTTATGTGTATGCGATTAAAGGGATATGTAAAGGTGCATTGCTGAAGGGTTTTTAATTTCGATAGAAGGATTCTAGAGGAAGACTTTAACAAAGTCATAACCAAAGGCTTGAAGTTTGTTTAAAGGCTCTGATAGGAGATTTGGTGGGGTGATTGGGTTCTGATATAAAGGAACCAAGATAAAAGGGCCTTAACCATTAGTGGTATTAGAGAAAAATTGAAGTCATAGAAGAATTGAAATAAGAGAAGGTTTGAAATCAGAGAGAGGAAAGATTTCTACAAAAAGGAGGTTGCACACAGAAGAAGATAATGCGCATAAGTTAAATGGATGAATGATAGAGACTACAGTGGGAGATTGTAGCAGTTTTAGCAGAGGCTTGGAGTAAATAGGAATAGAGGATTTCTTGAAGGAAAGAGAAAGCAAGATTGCTTAATGCAAGTTCTAAAGGAAAGAGGACTTAGAGACAAGACATAGGACAATCCATCCAAGGCACAGGTGGAATGGTGAAACAAGATCATGTTGAGGTCTTGAAGGAGAGGTAATATGTTATGTTCTATTTTAAATTGAGAATGTGTGTTTTTATGCTAATGCACAGGTGACAACAAGAGAAGCTGTGAGAGGAAAACTAGATGATTTCTTTAAGGCAGAGTAAGGATAATACTCTAAAAGAGAAGTGGCAGTGAACCTGAAAAATCCAATAAGAATGGACACAAAAAGGATAGCTGAAGTGTTCTCAAAAGGAAGTGAGAAATTGCAGAAGACTAGAAGGAGCAAAGGTGTTGCTCAAGAGAAGGTTCCAGATAGAGGACCTATGCTTACCAAAATACTGAGTGAGGAGAGCTTAGTGAGGTAAGATAGTGGCAAGGAGGACTAATTGTAGTAGAGGCTTGTTGCAGATGAGCGAGAAGCTCATGAAGAAAGAGGAGAAGAAGATGACTACTGATAGTCATAACAGAGGTTCAGAGAGAAGCCACAACAAAAGAAAGATGAAGAAAGAGGATGAGTCAAGAGGAAAGTGATAAAGAGATTGTAGAGTTGAAAGAACAACTCAGTGCATTAAGAAGAATGCTTGAGGGAAGCCAGAGACTAGGTTGGGACTTGAGGTAGAAGCCAGTGAAGTGGCATGAGATACAGAGAAGGCTACAACAGAGGCAAGTAAGGTGGGTGAAGGGAAAACTCAAGGAAGTTGAGTTAGAAATGAAGAGTACATTTGTGAACCAGAACAAGGAGAAATTCTGGGAGAAAGTGAAGATGAAGAGTTGAAGACTGAAAATTCAAGTGAGGCCAAAGGGTCATATGATTTTAAAACTGACAATTTATGTGTGTTTGCAGGTGAAACATGTAAAGAAGGATAATTTGCTGATATTGTCATTAAAGAGTAAGAAGACCAGCAGAATCTAAATTCTGTTTTGGAAGAAGATGAGATAGATATATGTCATATACAACTGGAGAAAGATATCAAGCAACCAAGTGAAGGGCTTGAATAGATTGAAGAAGAGACTATCAAAAAATTTCTGAATCATATGAAGGATCTAGAACAACAAGAAGATATGATGGCTGAACCATCTAGTAGGACCATAAAGTCTATTGTTTTTAAGATTGATAGCTTGTCTATGGATGCAAAACAAATGCAAGAGAATGATAATGGAGATGGTGAGACAAGGATAGCTCTTGGAGAAAGTCAACAACAAGAGATTGAAGGAAAGCTTTGAAAAGAGACTATGTTAGCTGAAAACATAGTAAAGGATCATCAATTCACCATGATGATAGGCACAGTTGAAATAGCCATGGAAACCGTTGAGATAGTCAGTAAGGAAGAAGGACATCTACTGAAGGATGTTAAGAAGGAAGGAACCTATGCAAAGGATTTAACCTTGGGAGAAAGAACACTAACAAAAGAGTGTTATGCAGAGGATGAGAAATCTTTTGAAGCTGTTAGAAGTATGAGGAAGTATCTTTCAAAAGATAAAAAATCTAAAGTAAAGGAGGATGAAGAATGTCTCTTAAATGAGAGAAGTAGTGACTTATTGCAATAGAAAGAACTTAGGATTGGAAGTGATGATGAAATACTGGCAAAGTGTCACAGAGAAATTGCATTGCTGGAGAATTCAGAATATGACAGTATGATTGCAGAAAAAGGAGTTCACTACAATGGACAAGGGAAGGAAGACATCATTAGGATAGATGGTGTGGAAGAGAGACGAGTTGACAGTCTCAGGAATTATTTTGAGAATTCAAATCAGCATACTGATGTGCTGATAGAGGAGAAAGAAACAGAGCAGCAAACTAAATTGTTGCCAAAGGAAAACAAAGCACAACAGCTTTGTGTTTTTAATTTTAACAAGTGCTTTGTGAATGCAAGTTTTTTTTCAATTGCTGGAGGAGATTTGGCATAAGTGAACAACCAAATAAAAGTGAAAGAAGAGAATTCTATGGAAGAACTCAATCCATGGAATAGAGAAGTTAATTTGCTAGAGAAAGTACTGAAAAATCATGATTCAATCATGAAAGAGGGTAAGGATGATAGGGAGGCAACAAGTAAAAGAGAAGTTAGCAAAGCAACCAAGGAAAAGGTTGAAGCAAGCAAAGTTAAAGTCAACATAGGAGTCACATCAAGTGTTGAAATAGGAGAAAATGAATAAGAAAATGTAAACCAACAACAGTTTAAACAATTAATAGATAACAACAACAACAACAACCTGAAACAAAGAGAAGGTGGCAAAAGTAAGCAGCAGAATATTGACGAATCTAAGGATGCATTGGAAATAGAAATTGAAGAAATGTGGCAACTGATGATGAAGCAATTCAAATGGAGAAAAAAAGTAGCAATAGGAAGCAAGATCAATCAGAACTTGAACCTGATTGACAAGAAGAAGAAGGTGGAGCAAAAGACAGCAGAAATGCAGCAGCAACAAGGGAACAAAGCATGTGGATAGTTATAGAACAAAGTGTGGGATCCAGGAAGACCAAGACCAGAAGACACATGATTAGAAGATCATGAATATTTTCTACTTTGGGAGTCTGATGCAAGAGCATTCACCCAAGAGAAAATCATTGTAAATAAATAGACATAGGGGGGTCATGTATTTTTAGGAAATAGTTTTCCTAAGTCTCAAGTTAATGTAATATCTAGGCTTTTAAGTGGTTTAATTAGATATGTGAGAGGAAATTATAAGTGCTCTCGAATAAATGAGGACATGAGTGGCAATAATGACAAAAGAGCCTAAAGTCAATTAGGACTCTTAGAACAGTTCACGATTCCAGGAGAGAGAGAGTTTTTAGGAATTAAATGGAGAATAGAAGAGGACATAGAGGATAGAGTACATCTAGGAGTCGGTTCAATAGATTTAGGAGTCAGTTTAGTGGATATAGGAGTTGAACCAAGATAGTTCAACAGAACTCCTAGCATATCTGTCAGCCTACGGGCAGAGTTAGAGTCAGAGTAGGCCACTGACATTGAAAAATAGGCCTGTGCGAGATGGAGAAGTTTCGAATGTAAATCTTTTCTTTACATATATATATATATATATATTCAGAGTTTATTCCTGACTGTGTTAGAGTGTATGAATCACGTGTTTTATGATAGATTATGGTGTGGATTCATAGGTCTTGTAACAGTGGATTGTGAGTAGATTTCTGAAGAATGCGCGGAGGAGAGAGTGATTCAGAGGAATCATTAGGGATCTTAGAATCCAATTGAAGAAACAGAGTAAGCTTAGGAGGGAGAGTGTAAAACAAAATAATAGAGGATGGGAACCTTCAAAACAACCAAACCATAGAGGAAAAATTGAAGAAAAGGCACAAAAATATGAGTAAATAGGTGGACGAAGAAATGGAGTGGTAACGCTCAGCAGCCGTTAGATCTAAAAGACTAACGGTCGAGATTAAGTCGCATCAGTGAGGAACCTTTTTAAAGTTATCGAGGCGAAACCTTGAAGAAAACATGAGTTAAGGAGAACGTTGAAGAAACAACATAATTTCCAAGTAAAAGGAGTGAGTGGAGAAGTAAAAAGGAATGCATAGGAACCGTTAGATCTCTTGAGATCAACGGTCTTGATCGTATCACATCGGCGGAAACCATTGCAAAAAGGACTGGAATAAGCCTTTGGAATAGAGTGATTGTGATCACGCAATTAATTGTCGACCGTCGGATCGTGATCCTGATCAATGGTCATGACTAAATTAGCCATCGTATGTTGGGGAAGTGGAGATCGGAGGTATCGGGTAATCGGTGAATGGAGATTAGCGTGGCAGAAAGGTGATGGACTAAGAGGCGGACCTAACGATAGTTATAAATGCGGGACTAAGAAATTTGAAGTGCGGTCTTATATATGGTTCGAGCGGAAGTTTAAGGTAACTCCTTTGTATTGTGTTAAATAGTTGCACAAGCCTTTTAAGGCTAGAGCATAGACTTAACTACTCTGATAGTCTCATTTCGGAGTTAGAAGGGTGATGAACCACATATGTGGTAAGGTCGGGGAGCATGCGAAGGCCAATTACGATGGAGTTAGCCTTAGTATGTGTGCAGTGACCATATGAAGGATAGAAAGATATGTTATGTATATATTTTCCTTTACAAATCGATTATAAAGGGATATAGTGCCGATATATAATAATGTGTGTTATATATATATAACCAAGGTTATGAGGGGTGGTTATGTGTATACAGTTAAAGGGATATGTAAAGGTGCATTGCTGAAGGGTTTTTAATTTTGATAGAAGGATTATAAAGGAAGACTTTAAAAAAGTCATAACCAAAGGCTTGAAGCCTGTTTAAAGGTTCCGATAGGAGATTTGGTGGGGTGATAGGGTTTCGATATAAAGGAACCAAGATAAAAGGGCCTTAACCATTCATGGTTTGTAGTTTTAACTCCATTGGAGAGTTAAACACCAGGGACAGAAGTGTGGATGCATATTTATGCATACTATGGGTATGTGCGGGTTTTACCCTACACCAGAATTGGAGGATGATTAGCTATGGAAATTGGCAAAAACTTGTAACATGCATAACTTTCTCAGTTTTTTTCCAAATGAGCTGCAGAAAGAGCCCAGATGGGCGATTTTAACAGTTTTGGATCCATTGGAGACATTTGTTTTGCATTATGAGCATCGTAAATCCATGAAAACAAAATTTTGACGACTTAATGAAAGAGTGTTGCATTAGAAGCTGGACCAGGATATGTAATTAGGGGAGGGGTGAAATCCTTTATCAGGTTTGTTGTTATATGTTTATGATATGGTATTTTGTCTCTATTTTGGCTATTAACTAAGTTTAAAAATCATTTGTTTATGTGTTTAGTAACTTGATCCATGACCCAAAATACATAAAATTTTACTTGCAATTTGTATATCACCTTCAAGTTGCATAAATAGATAATTTTGGTGTCAAAGTATTGGGTTATTGTGAAGGTTTGATTTTGTTTGCAAGTGTTTTTTTGATGTTTATAAGGTTGAATCTTAAAAGAGGAGAAGGAGAAATTTTGGAGCCAAGATCTCAAATTTTTTCATGGAGAACTAACACTCCTTAAGCTTCATTAGTCATGGCACATGAAGAAGCTCCTGAAGGGATTTCTAAAGATGAAAGAACTTTTAGAAAAAATTGCTTTGAGATGTTTGAAATGGTTAAGGTTATTTATGAAGAGAGGAATTCAAGGTTGTATGGGGAGAGCTCAAAACCTCCAAAAGGAGATGGAGGAATAGGAGACAATCCTCCAAAAGGGAATGGAGGGAATGGTGACAAACCACCACATTCACCTCCATGCTCATCCTCATCTTCATCCTCATATTCTACTTCTTCTACTCTTTCACAAACACCTCCAAATTCTCCAAAGGGACATGGTAAAACTCCTTTGCTTAAGCTCGATATAAAGTTTGAAATTCCTATGTACAATGGGGAGGTAAATGCTGAGAAATTGGATAATTGGGTTCATCATTGTTGGGCATGGAACCCCCCTATAGCATGTTTTGGGGCTCAAAGCCCAGGTTTTGGTCAAAGGTTTTTCAAGACTTCGTGAATTATGGGCGCAAAGCGCGAAGTATAGGTTAAGTCAAAGGGTTGTATGCCGTAAAATATTGTAATGTAATGAAAGGTCATGTTAGCCTACCCATGGTCTGCAGACCATGGGATTGTATAAATAAGAGCGAGGCTCTAAGTGTAAAAATAGCTGAGGAATAAGAGAGAAGAATATGAATGGTTCAAGCTTAGAGTAGGAGTCTAAGTGTATTGGGTCGTAGTAGTAGGAAGAGGCTCTGTAGCTGAGTGCGCAGAGGCCTAGTAGAGTCCGCGGCTGAGTGCGTGAACCCCTGCAGCTAAGTGCGCAAGGCAGTGTCAAGTCTATAATTTGGATTGAAGATTAATAAAGATAAGTTTATTCCCAATTCTGTGTATCTATTGTGTGTTGCTTTCTTGACATTTATGCTATTTTATTTATCGTGCACACTAATATGATTACTGAATATGTTGTAATAATCATTAGTCTTACATAAACAAGTTAAGTAATTAGATAATAACATATTAAATAGAAAGGGACTTGGGTATTATACGGGTTGCGCCCTGAGTAGGGATGCGTGGAAGCAACATCATAGGTTGCGAAGGGATAGCAAGTGCGCATAGTGACGGGTCAGACCGCGGACCTCCAAAAGCCCATAAGACATCCCTAGGGTGTGGAAACTTGGTTCTAGAACCCTCCCATACTACCTCGGGTGAGACCTCAATCCGCGCTCCATGGACTATTGCCGAAAGGGCCAGCAGTATTGGGATTTTCTTGGCTAAATCACCTCTGAACTTGGGTCAGGCCCATATAAGCCAACAAATGGTTCCATTACCGAGACTAGGATCTGCATAAAGGATGTCTGATGTCGTGCCACTAGAATCCAACAAAGAAAGAAATTGAAGAGTGGTTGGACAAGAAGATTCACAAGTTCATGGTGCAGGAAAACAGAAATCCATGAGTATCTAAGGAACAATGGTTGGAGTGCTACTTGTATATGGAAATCCATGAAATTTTCTTTACATATTTTCCTTCTGAGCTATATGAGTGGATCAGGAAGTTAGCGGATAGTCAAGGAAGGTGTAGGCTCGACAAACCAATAGTGTGGACTCTGAAATTACTGTGCAGACTAGAAGTGTCAAGGGAGAAGATCGCACGAGATGTGGACCATTGGCTTGACTGGATAATAGGAGGATTTATCACTGATTTCATGGTAGACATGACTATCAACTACAGTGAGGTAGAGCGATGTTTTCTCAAGGGATCGCGAGGTAAGTATATTAAATCTTTAAACACTTGGATTAAGATGTTATTGTGTGAAAAGTGGGTTATGCGAATAAATTAATGTTTGGGACTATGTGAAGTGGGAAGATCTACAGAAGCGGAAGTATGAAGAGTTGGAAACTAGTCCCTTCATTTTACCCCCGTGGGAAAGCGAGGAAGAGCTAAGAAAATTTTCTCTGAGAAGCACGGTTAGTTTGATAAGGCAGTGTATTCCGCATTTACCACCTCCACCCACATCACCACCCATCTCAGCCTCCTCGCCTCCATCTCCACCCACCCCACCTCTGCCACTACCACAGTTCAGTATGGCAAGTGCGATCAAACTAGCAGTATTTAGAGGAGTGGGAAATGAAGATCCGAACCAATTCTGGTTCGTGGTAAGAGTAGTATGGGAAGCACAGGGCATCGTGGATGATAATATTAAAAAGGCTACGCTGGTGAGCGTGCTGTAGGATCGCACATTAACATTGTATATCAAGCATTCTAATGACCACCCAAACACAGGAATCGCAGAGATCCAGGCCGCGCTAAATAGGGAATTTAGCAGGCAAAAATCAGAAACACAATCAATCATCGGGTTTGAGGAGATTGCGATGCTCCCAGTCGAGACCCCCTAGGATCTGGACCAAAGGCTAAAGAGTACAATCCACAAAGCTAATATGATGTTAACAGATGCATAGCATTGTGCATGGTTTGTGACCTCACTTACACTACACTTAAGGACGGTGGTGTCACAACCAAAACTTTCCACCCAGGCCAAAGCATTGGAGATGGAAATGAGATTATATGAGACCCCTATACAGGACCTTGGGTTGGGAGTCCAACAAATCCACACGCAACTGCATAATCTATGTCTAGAAATGCAAGGTTTGAAATGGGATAGGACACCTTGGACAGAGGTGCGTGAGGAAGTATGGTGCATAAAATGCAAAGGCCAAGGGCATGACAAGGACCACTTTCTAATGTTCGCGAACTACTTGGCAGGAGGAGGGTTGATGCCATTAAGACTGAAGGCACAAGCGGGGCCAAGTGCGGCGTCTACATTATGGTGTGCGATCTGTCAGATAGGAGGAAAGCACACTATAGACAGTTGTCATCTGTTGTAGAAGTATACGTAGATGTCCCAGCAGTTGTTTTGTAATTTCTGCAAGTCAGTAGGCCATGATGAATGAACCTGTTGAAGCTATGAACTAATTATGGATCGGACTCTTGCCTACAGGGTACAGACCGAAATGCGATCCCTCGACCTAAATACAGGGATGGAACGCACTGGGTTTCAGGAGCACGGTCGAGGTCAAGGTGGAATGGGACCAGGAAGGGGTTGAGGACAACTAATTTGTTACAATTGCAGAGGGCCAGGGCACTATTCCCGTGATTGTAAAAACCTAACAAGGACATCATGTTGGTACTATACTCAGTTTGATCATGAGGCAAAAGGCTGTCCTTCACCGATAGCGAGGATGTGCAAAAAGGGGGTACTCCAACCCCCTCCAACTCAGAATTTACAGATGATGAGGTCTGAACCGCGCAAAGAAGACCCGAGTGTAAACATAATGCTTAGGAGCGATATGACCACGGGAGATGATCAAGGGAAGTAGCTAGAAGAAAGTGCATGGGTTCGCAAGGCTCCTACAAAGGAACTCGAGTTTGATTTAGAACGCGCGAAGGAGACATTCATGGAAGCTAAGAAGAGCTTCATGAAGGCCTCCACTTCAAGTAGTAAGGATCCACTAGAACCAGGGATGGATCCTTCAATGCTCACTACCTTTCTAGAGACATGCATGAAACTGCTACACGATAGCAAGGTAGTCAAAGGACTACAGGAACTTATCACTAGGTGCGCGGGGTCAGGAGAACCGCGCGTGGTCCGAAAACTTGGAAAGTATGCATTGCACATAGGAAGGGAAATGAGGTTGACTGCGCAAATAGGTGAGTATGAAATGGATCAGGTAATCCTGGATCTGGGTTCAGATGCGAATGTACTACCAAAGCAAACATGGGAATGCATGGGCAGACTTGTGTTACAATTGTCCCCTATTCAGTTACGAATGGCGAACCAACAAAAGATTTTTCCCATCGAGAGATTGCAAGGTGTAACAGTCGATATTGAAGGTGCAAGCGCGCAGGTAGATTTTGAAGTGATAGAGATTGTCGATGATAGAAATCCCTATCCCGTGCCACTGGGAATAGACTGGGTTACTGATATGAATGGAGTCATAAATCTGAAGAAGCGCAAAATGATCTTTAAGAAAAAGTCACTACACGTAATAGTACCGCTAGATCCAACCGAAGGAGCGTGATACACTGAACTGGTGCGCAACAACAATAGTGATGATTATCTCAATTGTATCTACAAGATAATTGTGCGAGAAGAGGATTGGGTGAATTTGACTGTAGATGGAAGGATTTCGTGGGAGAACAAAAGCTCCTGCACTTCAAATTCAAACAAAGAGATAGAGCGATGGCAGAATTGGCTTCACAAAGTAACAATACTGAATTTCAACATGATGAGTAGATCATTGCATTGCATGACAATAGAGGAAAGGGAGCTATCGACATATGATGGATTAACAGTGGTGGATGAATTTTTGAGAAAATTTGAAAACGCAGTACCAAAATAGCAATAGTTCGATGCGCTTAAGTGGGTACTGCGTGCAACACCCACACGATGGTCGGGTACGCATCAAGGAAATTTCAAAGATTGGCACGGATGCAGAAGAATAATCCGCCTACAATTTGGGAAACCACAAATCTGGCTAGTAGACAAATATGATGGACGAGATGATCCACGCAAGCACCTCGCAAATGGACCAAGGTCTATGGGGAAGAGCCACAACTTGAATGGGTACATTTGTTCTACCATACCCAGGATGTCATACCCATGAATTGGTATATGGAGATAGAGCTCCGCCATGGTACGAGTGAATGGGATGTCTTGCGTGAGGGATTTTTGTTAATGTTCACATTCGAGGATCATTGGTCGGATATTGTTGACGATGCTCTTCAAGCACTAAAAGCCACTATCTTGAAAATACCACAGGAGCCAGTGGGAGTAATTCAACCAGAATGGGCGACACAGTTAAGCTGCACACTAGAGTGTTATAACGTGAATGTTGTGGAGGATGATGAGGACCCACGAAACATTAAAATATCAGAAACGGAAGGCTGTCATGAGATCCATGGAACATTACTTGAAGACCTAAACATCACCACGCCACTAAAGAAAAAGTAGGTCAACATTGGAATAGAGGCAGAGTCGAAGTATGCAACGCTTGGGGACTATTGGGATGATGTCATGGTCGATAAATTTGTTGAGTTACTCCGTGAATACCAAGACTTGTTTCTGACTAAAATTATGGACTTAAAAGGGATCGTTGGCGATTTAGGGATGATGAAGATCACCCTAAAACCCGATGAGAAGCCAGTTAAGCACTGGCCATACCGCTTGAATCTAGAGTACAAAGAAAAGGTCCGCGATGAATTAGACAAAATGCTCGCAGCCATAATTATTGAACCAGTGGAAGAATCCGACTGGGTGAGTCCTATGGTAGTATATGAGAAAAAATAGAAGGGTGAAATAAGAATATGTGTAGACCTCAGGAAGTTGAACGATGCCTGTGTACATGATCCATTCTCAATACCATTCACAAATGAAGTACTGGAGAATGTTGGTAGTTAGGAAGCATACTCATTCATGGATGGATTTGCAGGGTACCATTAGATCAAGATCGCACCAGAAGATAGGAGAAAAATGACCTTCACAATAGAATGGGGCTGCTTTCAATACACCGTTATGCCGTTTGGAATAAAGAACGTGCCAGCTATATTTTCGCGCATCGTGGTGTTCGCGTTCAAAGAATACATCCACAAGTTCTTGGAGGTCTATTTGGATGATTGGACTATCTTTGGATTAGTTAAGCACCATGTAGCAAGCTTACACTTGATGCTGGATACTTGCTGCCGACACCAGATTGCGTTGAACCTTAAGAAGTGCACATTGCTCGTTCCCTTTGGAAACCTACTGGGACATGTAATCTGCAAACAAGGTCTGATGGTGGACCCTGTGAAGATTGTTGTTATCCTAAATTTGGAAGCATCACGAAGTGTTAAACAATTGCATGCTACCTTGGGACACACTAGCTACTATAGGAAGTTCATCAAAAGCTATGCCCAAATAATCACGCCGATGGAAAAGCTATTGAAAAAAGATATTACATATTGTTGGAATGATGATTGCATGAAGAGTTTGAATGTCATGAAGGGAAAACGCGCTTCTACTCCAATCCTGGTCTTCCCAAATTGGGATGTGGAATTTCATGTACATGTGGATTCGTCATGTATTGCGTTAGGAGCTGTACTCACACAGGAAGGCACAGAAGGTGTGGTTCACCTGATCGCATTTGCGAGTCGAAGATTGTCCAAAGCAGAAAATAACTACTCTACCACCAAGCGCGAGGGGTTGGCTATGGTGTAGGCACTCCAAAAATACTGACACTATTTTCAAGATGTATACCGACCATTCCATGTTGAAATACCTGGTGAACAAGCCTGTGTTGGGGGGGCAAATATGCAGATGGGTTCTACTATTTCAAGAATATTATTTTGAGGTCATATTCAAGCTGGGATGCTTAAACATAGGACCTGACCACTTGTCATGAATTGAGACAGGTGAGGAACCAATAAATTTGGAGGAGGGACTACCTGATACACAACTCTTTGTAGTGCGTGTCACGGATGGAAACTTCAAAGATATAATCCATTTTCTAACAACAGGGACTACACTGAAGGAATACTCAATCCAAAAAAAGAAGGAATTGGTGGTGCGTGTGGTGGATTTTCCTGTCATCGCGGGGCACCTCTACAAGATGGGCAATGATGAGATATTGCAAAGATACGTACCTGAATTTGAACGAGGTAAAATCCTCGTGGAAGCACATGGGGGCGCTGCAGGAGGAAACTATGTAGGATGTGCAACTACATAGAAGATTCTGCACGCAAGGTTATGGTGGATGACCCTGCACCAGGATTCGAAAGCGCACTGTAAGGCTTGTGATATATGTCAAAGGATGGGAAAACCATCACAAAGGGACAATGACATTGCAACCATTTGAGAAATGGGTAATCGACTTTGTGGGCATGATCAAACCTTAGGGAAATATGGGTGCATGCTACATCATCACTGTGACGGAGTACCTGACACAATGGGCAGAAGCACACCCGGTCAAGGACTGCACGGCCACTACAGCTGCAAAATTTTTGTTCAAAAACGTGTTGACACGATTTGGCTATCAAAAAATCTTAATGAATGATCGTAGAACACATTATCTGAATGAAAATATCAGAATTCTCATAGCAGAGTTCCAGGTGTATCATCAGAAAAGTACACCGTACCACCCATAGGCCAATGGGATAGTAGAGCCATTCAATAAAATACTAGAGACTGCGCTGACCAAAGTATGTAGCGCACATCAGAACAACTAGGACCTACATGTACCTGTTGTGTTATGGGCGTACAGGACAACGTGCAAGAAATTGATGGGACAAACACCCTTCCGGTTGGTCTACGGCATGGAAGCTATGATGACGATGGAATACATTGTACCTAGTCTATGAATAGTAGTGCTCACAGGCACGAAGGACTGTGAAGCTCTGGAAGAAAGGCTCACGCAATTAGAAGAACTCGAGGAAGAACGGTTTATGGCTAGATTTCATAAGCAGGTACAAAAGCAGTGTGAAAATTCCTGACACGACTGTTATATCAAGTTGCACACCTTTAAGGTAAATGACTTAGTATTACTGTATGACAATAAGTTTTAAAAATTTCCAGGAAAATTTAGAACGCACTGGCTGGGACCATATGTGGTAAAGGAGGTCACAAACGGAGGTGCAGTCCAACTAATCAAACTCAATGGAGAACCCTTCCCAGGAAAAGTAAATGGCAACTGCTTGAAACCCTACACGGGTGGGTCAGCTCTCTAACTAATCGGCCGCAACACAGTCTTCGTGATCTAAGAAGCCGGACAAAGGTGGAGGACCATAAACACATGCACTAGAAGCTAGTACCAAAGAAAGAACACGATTCAGACACAGATCATCCAGAAGCAAGAATGCAGCAGGTCCAGCAAATCGCAGAACAGTTCACCGTAGACCTTCGAGCAGTACACGACCAATTGGAGGGGCTCCACACCAATGTCACCGCAGCAACAAAGTGACTCGGGACGAGTCATGATGATTGTTTTGGGGGCTTGTTGGGCATGGAATCCCCCTACAACATGTTTTGGGGCTCAAAGCCCAGGTTTTGGTTAAAGGTTTTGCAAGACTCTGCGAATTGCGGGCACGAAGCGCAAAGTATGTGTTAAGTCATAGGGTTTTCTGCCCTAAAATATTGTAATGTAATGTAAAGTCATGTTGGCCCACCCATGGTCCACAGACCATGGGATTGTATAAATAAGAGCGAGGCCCCAAGTGTAAAGATAGCTGAGGAATAAGAGAGAAGAATATGAATGGTTCGAGCTTAGAGTAGGAGTCTAAGTGTATTGGGTCGTAGTAGTAGGAAGAGGCTTTGCAGCTAAATGTGCAGAGGCCTAGTAGAGTTCGTAGCTGAGTGCATAGGGCGATGTCGAGTCTGTAATCTAGATTGAACCTGGGTCAGGACCATACAAGCCAACAGTCATATTGAAGTGTATTGTGGGATACAAAGAATCAAGGATGATGAGACCAAAATCTAGCTTGCTTCTCTTAGATTGGAAGGTGCAACACTTATTTTGTGGGAATCCAAAACTCAAGAGGACATGAAGAAACATGGTAAGGTCCTCTTGGAATAATTTTGTTGTTGCAATAAGAAGGGAATTTTATCGATTAACATACATGCAAAAAGCTATTATGGATTGTAAAAACTTTAGTCAAGCTAAACATCAAAATGTGCAAAGCTATACTCAAGAATTTAGAAAAAAATCTTTGATTTTGGGTATAGATTTATCCTCTCAAGGGACTCTACTCAAATACATTGGCAGATTGCATTGTTATTTGAGACACACAATTCTCATGATTAACCCTACAAAACTAGATAGAGTTTGTGTACAGAAAACACATTTAGAAGCAAGAGGGAGGAATGTTCCTCAAGAGGGCAGCAAAAATCTAATTAAGAGTGGAGACAATGGAAGGGAAAATTCATAGGAAGAGGGAAGGAGAATGCTTCAGTCAAGAAAGAGGCAAAAAACTCACATGTAAACATTCTTCAAAATAAGGCCATGATGAAGAACATTGTTGGAAACTTCATCCTGAAATGAAACCCAAAACGTTTAACAACAAAGGGAAACAAAAGAATGTTGCAGCTACACAACATCATTTATGATTTGATCCTAGGGATGAAACAAAGTTCACAGGCATGGGATTAAAAGGTAAGGACTCTATTGGAAGTACTAGTTATTCCAGTAGACTCAATGAAACTCAACGTGAAAAAGAAAGAATGTAGTTTTTCCACATTAGAGTCATTTCAAAACATACCAAGATAGACACACTATTTGATAATGGTTGACAAGCAAACCTTATTTCTGAAGACATTTTCAAGAAATTGAATTTGAAAACAATTTCTCATCCTAAACCACATCCTTTATGTTGGATATGTGACAATGCAAAATTGCATGTGACAAAAAGGTGTAAAATGAGATTTTCCATCACTGCAAACTTTATAGATGAGGTAGAGCTTGATGTCATTCCACTTAAAATTTGTGGTATTGTTTTGGGAAGACTATATCTATATGATAAGAGAGTGTTACACCAGACAATCCCTCTTGCGGACAAGAGCGATCTCCCTAGATCCTAAATGGAAACTAGAAACAATCATGACAAATGAACTGAATCTTTCCCTAAGTTGAACTTGTTCGAATTATAAGCAGTATATCTGATAGATAGACCTCGTACCGGTTTCACAAAATGCCTGATGAATATCCCTGGTTGTGACTTGATGCAACTCTTCAATGCTTGATAGGACTGGAAAACATAAACCATAAAAGGATCAAAAGCACATGTGATATAATAATCAAAACAACTTATCCTAATTATCAAGGAAATCAAGGATTGAATTTGTCTTAATAAATATAATAAACAATTGCAAACCATTCATCATTCACAAAAGACAAAATAAATGGGAGAAAGTGTTCATTTTTATTAATCAGAAGATAAGAGGAGCCTTACAACTGTTGGGTTGTGTTGGATGAGCGGTTAGTTGGATGAGTAAGAAACAATCTGTAGTGGAACTATCAACTACAGAGGCAGAATACATGGCAACCACTCATGCAAGAAAGGAAGCAATTTGGTTTCTGAAATTGTGTTCAAGTATGGGGTTAGTATAGGGAGCTATAAGGATAGACTGTGACAGCGAAAGTGCAATTTTCTTGGCAAAGAACCCTGCTTATCATTCAAAGACAAAGCAAATTGATGTTCAGTATCACTTTGTGAGGGATATGATAGAAGACAAAAAGGTGTTGCTGGTAAAGGTGGACACTTTGAAGAATATTGCAGATGCATTGACAAAATCTATGAGCTGTGAGAAGTTCTCTTGGTGTAGAGAAACAATGGGCATTTCAGGGCTGGAAAAATGATTATGCTCTCCTATGGCCCCTTATTGAAAGAAAACAACAAGTGGGAGAATGTTGGGTTGTGTTATATTCTTTGCACAACTAACCCTATATTAGGTTGGGCAAACCTACTAATGGTTTTCGATCCATGGTATTGGATGCTTCAACATGTATAGATATGTATTGTAACATTGAAAAGAATATAATGAAAAATCAATCTGGTACTCCCGGTTTTGGGATCCAGGGGAAAATCTCTGTGTATATGTGTTTTATGTGTTATTCTCTCGCATTGTTTATTTTCTGTGTTTTAGAATTCATATGCAGGTAATTTCTGTACAAGGTTAAAACCTACAACAACCTTCACCTTGATGTTGTGAGGTCCCTCCCAAATGCCTTCAATCTCCTCCTCATATGACAAACTCTCCAATCTCAAACCAACAACATAAGTTTGTATTCTCTGAATTCTGACCCCCTTCATCCCTCAACCCTCTAGTCCTTTTATAGATCAAAGAGGAGGAAGTTTCAGATTCCTAAGAAAAGGATGAACCTCCTTTAATGAGGGATTAGGTTACCATGAGAAAAGGATGGAGATGCATCTTATGAGGGTTATAGTTTGAATAGTCATCACTTGGAAGATTTTAGTTGGGAAATATTCGATCAACTATGTTTCTAGAATGTAGTTTTTATTTTTACTTTCTAGAATTCATCTGCGTGGGTTTATAGTTGCAAATAGAGCATAGCTCTACATTGTTCTTAGAGTCAATTTCAGCGTATGCACAGGAAACTCTAGAGAAATTGGCGCAGGTGGAACTTAACAAGGTGTGAGAGATATTTGATCCAAATTTCTCATGTACTTCAACATATATTGAGTTGTTTGACTTCTAAGGGAGTTGGTTTCAACATGTTCATGGATGGTAAGAATATCCATAAACTGATCAAGTGTCATGGTGACAAATTGACGTGTAACAGATTGCCCCCAAAGTGCGAAGTCTGAAAAATAAGTTTAAAATATTGAAGTGCTTTATCATTCCAAGGATTGGATCAGAGGCAATGGTTGAAAACCTGTAAGGAACATTCAAGGGAACACAGTGCAAAATATATATCAAAAATCATCTTTGAGGTAAGAATTCCCATACTTAGAGTAAAGCGAACTCAATGAACAAGAATGGAAAAACTAAGATCATATAGATGATAGACATAGCATGGACACAACCATCTGTCTACATAATCATGAATATAAAATCTCCCCGCAACCTGGACTAATGAAACTAGATCCAGCGTCTTGATCTTCGTCTCTCGATCCACAGTACGATTCTAACCATGTAAGTGAATGTCTTAAAGTTAAACATGGCAGAAACCACTTGATTACCAATCAATGATGTGAACCGTTAACAAGTGTGAGAGAAACCACCAATAATGACAATGGTTCTCAAGGTACTCCTAGTACAATCTATGAAGTACGAATATGTGACTTGAAGTCGAACACTCATAGAATCGTTCCACTGAAGGCCAATGATGAGAACCTGCTGTCAAAAGCGAAAAACCTGCCATTAAGGCATGCAGGCTTCAAGGTAGTGAAGGTTTCTAAATCCACTTCGTAGATAATTAGTTGAAGTCAATAGGAAGTGATCCGTCGTAGAAAAGCCTACGACACGAAAAATGATATCAAGTTTTGAAAATAGTTTTTAAGGACTTACTCAAGGATGGCCAACACGAATGAAGGTAAAGATTTTGCAAAGGAATTTGAACCAAGGTTGAACTTCTCTTGAACACATAACAACACTATAATGATTTGGCAACATTTGACTTAATGATAATACCCAAAACCTTGAAGAATTTCAATGAGGTTTGATTAAATGTAAGGCAAATGGATTTCCCAACCCAGACATGAATGTGATGGAGTGTCGTGTTCAAGAGCGACATGCTACCTTTTAAATGATGGTGTAAAAATGGACACCTCCCCAATTTTCCACCACCATTACTCGCAAGTGCCTCTTTATTTTTTACAAGCTTGAGGAGGATAACATATGCTTGGACTATAATTTCATCCTTTTGATGAGTCCATCGAAGTATTTTTAATGAACCCTAAGAAGGAATGGTTCGGTCTCATCATGCTTAGCGAGTCCTATACTGTTTAATTTTTTACGAGTCCAGTAAAGGGGTAACTCGATGCTGTTTTCTTTTAAGAGTTTGAAAAAGACACAAAAAGAAAACTCATTTAGCTCTTTAACCGTAAAATTGTAATGAGCCCGGAGAAAGTAAAGCTCGACTTTTTTCATTTTTAGAGAGTTAGAAGAAAAACATAAGTATACTCCATCAGGTTCGTTTTGTCAATTTAGTCTCATGTCCGAAAAAGGATAAAATAATACAAGAGAGAACTGTATTGACCATGTTCGATCAACGTATAGCGTTTTCATAAATAGTCCTAGCTCAGTCTGTAAAAGGGGTAAACTTATATTGAGTGGATGGTTGTTCATTTACTTTTACGAGTTCGAACAAGCAAGTACTCTATGATCTTTTCATGTTTTAAGAGTTTGAAAAGGGCTTAAAAGAAGACTCCATGACTTTCACTTTTCGTAATTTTTAAAGAGCATAAAAAATGATAAAAGTTTTCTAAAATGTCAAAAATGATTTATCTTGACTCCATAAATGATCCTGCACATTTAAACTCAAAAACTCGTCATAACTGCTCGAAAGGGGTATTTTCCCTCCAAAAAGGGTTCAAAACATAAAACAAGATATTTTTTTTAAGCTTCGAAAACTTATAAAAGTGGGAAAAGTAATTTATTTTTACCATTTGTATTTCCACCAGTCCAGAGTGGAGAGGGGGCTTTTTACCATCAAACTTCTAGGACTAATTCCAAGCCAATCGATGGATGAAATTGCACACCGTTTCTTCCAGGTAGAAGATCTCTCCACAACTTAGCTTTATATATGTTTAGTTTTTCATTTTAAGCTTCAATTTGGTTTTTTGGGACAAATATTTTTCCACAAATGCACCCTTGGCCCTGTGCGGGTTTCGTTCAATTGGGCCCGTGCAAGCCGATACAATTTTCTATACGAAAAATTTCAGCCTGCATGAAATTCTGTTGGAAATTTCCACACAGCTGTGCCTTGTCCATAAAATGGCAGCTGCGCAAGCGCCTTGGGCTATTTTTAAAACAAATTTTGAACCCCAAGAAACATGAAATGAGTTTCAAAAATGCTTCTAACTGCTTTTAAATGGTTTCAGGTCTTTTGACTGCTCGAAAATGGAATGGAGTGAAAGAGAGTAGGAATCCAATGGTAGCTTTGGCAGATCTGGCGACTTTGCAGGCTCTCAGGACTTATGGCCTCCTAAAATACTGGCTAATCCCTAGGATGAAATCCATGTTTATCTGATGACGTGGTTGTTGAGGACCTGGAATGTCCAGTAACATTGCTTTGTGATCGCTGATCATTACCTCACAATTAATGCCAATGACATCTATTTTCTGACTGATTTGTCTCGTCGGGGAGCCGATCTTTCGCTATCTGGGTGAGAGCTGAGGGAGATACTACTGATGGATACCGATGATGCTTTTGTAGGGGTGCGCCACCCAAATATGGATGGATTGACATTAAAACCATCGAAATTTTACCCTTGATGACCATTTCTTTCACTGTTTGTAAACTATGTGGCAATGCTTTGCTTCATCTAGCCACACAGGGATAGATGCAGATGGTTGTGGAATGCTTTGAGTCCACGGTATACAACCGGTGCAAGGCAGTAGTGGTAAATATGAAGGGCTAGTTGACTAGGTGCAAGAATGGTATACTGAAAATTTTTGGTTATGGTACCATTCTTATTGATTTTTCCCTAGAGAGGGTTCCTATCCTTTGTCCACAACAAATTCTAGCAGATGAAGTGGGTTTGAGGGATCCATGCATGATGAGGTGGGTTGCACTAATGACATGTCATGGAGGTTATGGGCTTGTAGTGAGATATACGACAGAGTTTTTTCACTGGTTGAGGTAGTAGATTGTTCCGATTGAGGACTTTCCGTATGCTGGGATGGATTACAGAGGTGATCCTAATATCCCTCTTCCAGCCAGAGCTCAGTGGTGTGATTGATCTAGGTAAGAATTTCTCATTTTGACATATTTTCAAATTTTCAAATTTTTAAGTGTTTTTGTCTTCAAAGGCTAATTATCTGAAATGCATGTACAAATGTGGGTCCAACTTGACCATTCAAGATGTGATGGTACGATAGACAAGGCGAGTAGCCTATGGTAGCCACGACCACGAACCCATAGGAATATGACATCCTGATAGAGTTGGAGCACAACCTTGAGAGGTTGATTGCCAACATCCCAGAGACTAGAGTTGATGACATCCCACACACCTATCAGAGGCACGAAGTTGGGATTCCAGGGCCTCTCAGACATTGGTTGCATTGAGTTGCTCGTGCTATCATGTGTTATCATCAACATCATCATGCTTAGCTGTTATAGTTTCCAGGACCATTTTTGACTTTTTGGTGTTAGCATATTTGGAAAATAAAAGGCTAAGGGGCCTTATGTCCTTGGATGACATATTTTGTAGACACACCCAAACTCTATTTTAATGAAAAATATGTTACTTTTTACTTATGTTTATCTCGATCAATGTATGAATGAATATTGTTTTTAATTTACAAATGTTTCAAATTTCTATTTAACACATGATTTGCCAATGCATCTGTCAATGTGTTTAAATATCTTGGGATTTGTTGATATTCAATATAATCAAATTGTCTTTCCAAGAGATGGACTCGTAAAAATACCCTTAACATGGTTGGACTCCTTACTGAAGAGACACCTTTTAAATGTAGTACTATGAGCTGTGAATCTAACCTAACAATCAAAGGCCGGATACCAAATGTAATGCCATCAACTAATAGCTCAATGAATGTGTTATATTCCACTATATTGTTCCTTGTTTGACAAAGACATATTCCATGAATAGAGACTAGATCATTATTGGGTGAATAGATAACCCAGGCTGCAAAAGATAAATTATGAGTACTACGACTAGCACCATTAGCAAAGCCAATGTAAGTCAGAGAAAATGTCGACATCTGCAAATCAAGTGTAAAAATGAGATAAGCAGGAGAAGTAGTAAAAAACACTAATTTATCACACATACCTAAAAACGGTAAAATAATGTACAAATCTTCACCAAAATTTTATGCAAAATATTTCTTTAGGTAAAGATCATTTCTAAGCTTTCCCAAAGGAACACTATCATAATCAACCATCTCATAGGCACCTTTGGCTAATACGCTTTTTATGATGTAAGGGCCATGCCACATGGGCTCGAATTTCCCTACACCTAACTTGTCATGTGTTTGATCATATACCAAGACTAGGTCACATTCTCAATATGTACAAGGATTAACTTTTTCATCGTATTGGGCTTTGACATGTTTCTGGTGGGCTTCGCTATCCAATACGGCATTATGACGATTTTTGTCTAGATGGGATACATGTACAAATAATTTTCTTCATCTGCAGAAGTTGCAGGTAATAATTCGATAGATAATTTAAGAGATGGAATTTCACATTCAATAGGTAATACGACTTCCAAACCATAAAAAAGTTGGAAAGGCATCACCTCGACTGCCTTTTCGCCATTGTCTCTATAAATGAAAATAGTTGTAGTTTCATCATTGTCTCTATATGTAGGCATCACCTCAGCCCATTTTGTAAAGTAATCAACTGCAAGGATAATATATCCATGCCCCCCAACCAAGTGAGGGTTACAAGTGACAAAGTCGATGCCCCATTTGGAAAAAGGACTGACAACTATGATAGGGTGAAGAGGAGCAGGATGTGCTCGCATTTTGCGATCATAAATTTGGCACTTATGGCATTTTCGGCTTGTAGTGATGCTGTCTTTAAACATTTATGGCCAAAAATAGCCAGCACGTAATATCTTTTGGGTAGCAGCATACCCAGACATGTGACTTCCACATGCTCCAGAGTGATAACCATTTAAAGTTTTTTCGGCTTCTTGAAAAGTTAAACAACATCGGAATACAGAATCAACACCATGACGATAAAAAGTGTCACCAATAATGTTGTATTGTTGGGATTGGTATCGGATTCACCAAAGCCTAAAAGTTTGTGTTTGGAGATATATAATGATGTCTCCATACCACGGATCTAACATACTAATAAGAAAGAGAGATTCGTCAGCAAAATAATCTTTTGCTACAGTTTCTATATCAGTATGGGGAAAATCACACAATAATTCGGTGAAAACCAAGGATTTCTTTGATTTGGACTTTTCAAATTCCAAATCAAACTCTTGTACAATGACTATCCACTTCGAGTATTTTCCCCTTAGCAATTTTTTTGTAAGAATGTATATCATGGGGTTGCAATTTAAAATAACAATGGATTTTTGGAGAAGTATATAGTGACAGAATCGCTGAAAAACTTGTACAGCTGCCAAGGCTAGTTTCTCCACATGTGCATATTTAATATCAGTTCTAGTGGGACTCCTACTCAAATAGTAAATCACATGTTCGCTACTAGAATCTATTGAAAATGGCGACAAGAAAGTTGTGCAATAAGGAATGAAAAATGGAAGTGCTGAAAATAGAAGTTCTATTTTTAGCAGTTCAGGATGGATTCCTATTTTAGTCAGTCCCTAGACTAAAAATAGGAAGTAAAATTCGAATTTGATATTAACAGCAGTTTGTAAATTAATTAATTAATTCATCTTGAATTAATTAGTTAAGGAAAAACAAATTTGAAGTCTATGTGAGAACATGCAATAGTTTATCTATTAATTGATGAATTTATCCATCAGTTAAAGAAATAAGGATGAGTTCTAATTTGAGTTGTAATTAGTTGGCTTAGTTAATTGAGTCAAGTCTAGTTAGATTAATTTAACAGTTTGTTATATTAATGAGATTTGGTTTGTTAATGCTTGCATGCATGTAACAACTGGTATTTTCAGATAACTGAAGATTCACTCATGGATAATTCATGCATGTTAGTTCAGATAGAGACCCAATTGAGATCAGATGGAGGGACAGTGTACTATTAGTTGCTAGGATATTCCTTGTGAATATTCCTTGCATGCAGAAAGAATATTATTCCTTATGGATTGCGTAGTTGGACTTGAGGTTAAAACAAGTATGATGTGGCCAATTCACACATGTTATGACATTGGACCCCAATCAAAACTATGCAAGGAAATAGGAGCTTGGAGGACTTGTGTAGCCTATATATTCAAGCCTAGGTAGTCCATGAGCTTGATCATCAGAGTACAGAGAGAGCAGGATAGCTTTTGTGCTGATTCTTTTTGTATGTTGTTGAGGCTTTCCGCTTGATTGATAATACAGAGATGGGGTTTTAGGCTAGTGCTTTCCCCAGGTTATATCTTCTGTGTTATGGTTGATTACTTCTCATTCTCAGTTATATTTGTTCATGCTTGATGTTTCTCATGTTCAATTAAGCTTCCGCAAAGTTTATGGTAGATGTAGATCTAGTATTATGCTTTAGTACATTGCATATATCAGTTTGATCTGCAAGTGAAATTTCTACATGATATCAGTGAGCTAGCTGATTTGTAGTGAAAATTCTATAGAATCATCCTCTTGGACTAACACCATGCCAATGGTGGCATCAGATGCAACTAAGTATAGAAAGTAGTCTCGATGATAATCAGGTGAATGTCGTAAAGGCGCATTAGTCAGTGCATGCTTTAATGCTTCAAAGGCTTTATCGGCAAGCTCATCATAGAAAAATGGAATGTCCTTTTTCAAAACCCTAGTAAAACCCTATGTTAGTTCAGCATAATTGTGGATGAATCTATGCAAAAAAATTTCCTTCCCTTGCAAAGTTTGGATTTGAGTAAGGCTAGAAGGAGTAGGAAAATTCAAAATTTCCTCTACCTTGAGGGAATTGACACAAATGCCTTCCTTCGAAACAATGAAACCTAGAAGCCGACTAGATTGTACACAAAAGACACATTTGTGCGGATTCAAATGAATGTTGTAATTCATACACCTAATGAAAATCGCTTTTAAGTGCAATGGGTGATCCTCCCATTTCATGGAATGAGCTGGGAGTTCATCTAAATAAGGTTGAACAATATGCTTGATATCGTGGAATGTGTAAGACATTGCTCGTTGATAAGTTGCACCAACATTTTTTAGGTCAAATGGGAGTTTGCGATAAGAAAAAGTTCCTCATGGGCATATAAATATGGTTTTATATTGATCGGTATGGAGTATGTTTATCTGATTGTAGCCAAAAAACCATCCATAAAGGAAAAAATCTCATTTTTGACACAGTCGTTGACAATTTGGTCGATATACAGAGTTGGATAATTGTCCTTGGGACAAACTTTATTGATATCTCATTAATCAACACACACTCGAATAGTTCCTTTCTTTTTATTAATGAGCACAATATTTGATACCCAATCGGTTAAAGGAACAAGGTAAATGAATCTTGCTTTCAACAATTTCTCAACCTCAGTTTCGATAGTAGCAACTTTTCATGGATGTATAGGACGTAATCGTTGTCTAATTGGCTTAGTATATGGATAATTTTTTATTTCATGTACAATAATGCTAGGGTCGATTCCTGGCATCTCTTCATAAGACCAGGAAAAAATTTCACAGAATTCCTAAAGTAGGGCTTTGTAAGTTGAAATCTATTCTAACGAACAAGAAGCTTGTATATGAATATTTTCAATTATTTTGGGTTTCACTGAGATATCAATAAGTATTTTTGCCAATATGTCCCCTAAATTCTGTTCAAAACTAGAAGAAAGGGTAGATATTGGACTTTGAGGATCACTAAGGGTCTGAGATGAAAATAAAGGTAATAAAGTTGAACAATGATGAGTATCGTTCCACGACATTTTGTCCAAGGTCATAACTTCCATAATTCCTTCATCAGTTAAAAAAATTGTGTTAAAAGGATTAGGCATAGAGATTGGTTCCAAGTGTGACAAATGAGAATATTCATCAATGGTCGTATTCATTTGATCATCATTAGATGTTGGTGGGTTGGAAAAATACTGAATGTTCTCATAAGCTAACTAAAAAGGACTACGATGGATTTCATCGCCATATAAGATCATTTCTAATTCTGGTGGTACTTTCCATGGACCTCCCAATTTGAAAGTACTTGATGTAATCATGTTAATCTGTGCTTCATTATGAAGAAGAATGGGTGGAGGGAATGAGAAACTGCCCATCAAAGATGAGTCTTTGAGAAGATCAACACCAACTTCCTCATATGGAGTTGTGGATTTCCAAACAAATGGGATATCGCCGTGGAATTAGGGTCAGACGTATAGTAGGACAATTGATCCACTTTCACAATTTTTCCTTTGTGAAGAAACATAATCATCATAAAATACGATGAGACTACTGCCACCATGGCATAAGTCCAGCTCCAACCAAGAAAAAGGTTATAGTCAAGTTGAGCATCAACAACCTCAATGTCTATTGCAATTGTTTTTCCCTCTAACTCGATTTTCAAATCATTTAAAAGTCCATATAGACGAAAACCTCTTCCATCGAAGGCTTTCAAAGTCATAGGAGATTGATTGATTGTTGGAGAACCTAAGGCTTTCCAACAAGAAATGGACATAATACATGTCGAAGCTCCTTTGTTAATCATTGTTCGAAAAACTTGTCGAGTTTTGACGTGAACTTGTATTCCAAAATCTAGTTGGTGTGGGAGACATGGGACATGATTTTCGAGATAAAAAACAATCAAATGGGAGTCTTGAGGATATAAAACTCCTATGGCTGATAATAATAACTTCCCTTGTGCTAGACAAGGTTGCAACACTTCAAGGGTAGACATGGTCGAAGGTGACATAGCCAGATCTTCGATGATGTTATAATTTTAGGCAGCCCTCGCATGAGGATTAAAGGTTGACTTACAAAATGTACCCTTAGGAGGTAGATGAATTATCATATAATGATTTAGTTTTTCAATATGTAATGGTTCAAAAGAACGAGGAGTGGACACTGAAGTTTGACCAACTGAATTGGAGTCATCTCCATATTCAATAGGACTCTTTGACATGTAATCTTTGGATCTCATTGCTACCATAACTCTAGAAGACATCATCATGATATTTGTCGATGGGGATGAGGAGGATTGGTCGTGAGAGACTGTTTTAATATCTTGTGGAGGAAAAGGATCCTTCAAAACAACAGGTGTGGGTGAAATTTTGAAAAATTTGGAAATTTTGGCCCGATGAGGGTACTCCTTAGTATAATGATCTTCTTCACATATTAAGCAAGGATAACAAGGTTTCCTCTTTTTGTTAGACAGTTCATTCTTGGTTGATTTCTCCTTAGAGTGGTTGCATTGTTTAGTTTTTCCTTTTCCCTTTTTCTTATTCCAGATGGTTTACCCTTTCCAGTAGATGAATCTACAGCATTGATTTTAGAAGTGATCCCGGGAGAAGCATCTTCATCAAGTGAATCAAATAGAGCCAAAACCTAAACATTCTTAGAATCTTTATTTTTGTTCTTAGATTTCTGGCTCACAGAACCAATCATGCCATCTGCAACTTATGATCCTGGAAGAGGTGGATTATTTGGAGTATATTAGGGTAAATCTGGGATCTTTTCATACAATGTACCATACTGAGTATAAACAAGATCGAGATATTGAGCACGGAAAATTACCTTCTCTTCAGTTACAACACCCCTTTTGGGCACATCTTCAGTTATTAATGGTAAAAGAGATTTTATGAACCATTCAACCAAAATATGGTTTGGAATGTAAAATTTAACTAGGTGACATCTTCACCTCCATTTGTGAATGTGATCTGAGATATGGGTTGACATTGACTACTTCAAATAAGTTAAAAGTTTAGTTCCATTGTCATACTGAACAGGTAACTGAAAATGGGTCAAAAGGGATGTAGTAAGGGCGTTAAAAATGTTGAAGGAAGTGCACAGAAATTATACATACCCTTTGGCTGCCGAACCAATCAAGGTTCATTGAAAAAGTTGTAATCTAATAGAATCGTTGTTTAATGAGTTGGACGTGCACCAAAGATGGTAGGTCATGACATGGTTGGATGGATCTTCACTTGGCTTACCTTCGAACTTAGGAATATCACTGGGCAACTTAGTATGAATAGCCAACCAATAGGGTAAATAATGAAGTGGATCATTAGTTAACCGAGAATGGTGAGGCAAATCCAAAGATGAATGAAGGGAAACTGGCGATTAGGGTCTTGTGATGGATATTGATAACCCTGAGGGATGAGTCCCGTATTAGGAGGAGGATATCCAGGATATCCTAGATTAGCCTGAGTAGCTGGAATTTGCATACCTCCAGGATATCTAGGATGAGCCATACCATATTGTGGTTGAATAGGTTGTTGAAATGTATGAGCTGGGTATAGTTGATTTTGGAAGGGGAGACTCTGACCCATTTGACCTTGAACAAACTATTCTTGAAAGGGTTGACTTTGTAAGGGTTGACCTTGGAGAAATTGAGTTTGAAAAGGTGTACCTTGAACAAACTAACTCTGGGGTAAACCTTGGAAAGGTAACCCTTGAAAAGGTACTTGCATATATGGGATGCTAGGCTGAACAACAAGTATTTGAGGTGCTAAAGGAATCGTAGGAATGGATTGAACCCCAGATGCCTGAGGTAAAGACTGAACAAGGGGTTGCATAGTGACCTGTGATGTAAGTGGGACAATTATATGCGATACTCCTGGAATGGGAGTTTGAGGCGATCCTGAACCTAGGTTTTGAACAGTGGTTGGCATGACAGACTGCCCTCCGGTTTGATGGGTACTTGGGGCAGACTGCTGAAGTGATTGTTGGATAGATGTTAATGGGTTAGCCTAGACAGTTGGTTGGACATGAAAAGGTATACCTTGAAAAGGCATTTGCTGCATAGGTTGTCCAAGAGGTTGCCCAGGTTGATATGAAGGCACTTGAGAAGCAAAATGAATTGACTATTAAGAAAGGTTCCAGAATGTATTCAATCCAATGTAAGGAATTCCAATGGTGGGTTGAGGCATATCAGGCTAACCAAAACCGGTTTGAGGTATTTGAACATAATTGAAGTAATTTCAGGTAGGGGGTTCCCCCCATCTGCAAGGTAAGGTCCACCAAAAGGTTGTCCTTCGGGTGGAGGATATGATGGTTGCCCCCTAGGTGGATAATAACCACCTGTTCGGTTAGCTTGTGGATTACCAACATTACCAGAAATCATATTAATGACATTTTCAGATGCCAAACCTTCACTAGTAGGGTTAATTACACCAGTTGACATGTTTGAAGATGAGTTCGAGGGAGAAGCTCCTGCGAGAGAGTGATATCCAGGTGGTAAAAAACCACTGTACAATGTGGACTTTGGAGAAGTGGAAAAGATAGATGTATCTGACACAACACTTCTAGGAATTATTTTGGACTAGTCAAAACTAGTTATGTTAGAATAAGGAGTTGTGTAATGTAGAATCCCTTGCCATAAAAATTTCAAGGGTGTAAAATACCAAGGGTCAGGGTGAAGAGATCAAAACAAAAGTTCTGGTATATTTGTAGATTCACTGGTAGAAACTATAGGTTCTTCCTCTTCATCTGAAACAAGTTCTTTAATGGCAATGAGACTAGGAGGGATACTATCAGTAATGATAAGTTTCACATGTGGTGAAAGTAGAGGATCTGGAATATGTGTTGTACTAGATGTATGAATTTTAGGCTCATATATAGCAGACTCAGGTTCATCAATATCTAATTCAAAAACGAGGTTTCTATTAGAAGACTCTCTAGTACTTGATTCAGTTTGAACGAGTTCAGTAATTTGTAAATTAGTTACTACTGAGTGTGATGTTAAATTCTGAGTTTGATCAAATTCAATTTCTGTTACTTCAAGGTCTAAAATAGTATATGTTATAGGTTGATTAGCTTCAGTTCCTCTTACACCAAAATCTATAAGAATAAAGTTTCAGTTTCTGCTGCAGTTCCAGTTTCAGATGATTTAGAATTTTTTGCTTTAATATTTTCTAACTTACTCGGTGTATACTCAGGGGGATCCCCGAGTATCCTATGTGATTGTCTTGGTAGTTCTGCCACAATGAAAATTTTTCAATTGATTAATCGCACAGTATCTAAATTACACCTAAAGTCTCTAAAAAGTAAAAAAACAACAAAGAAAGTAACACACGCTAAAAAATATATGATTTCAAACCATACAAACTTACTCTTCACAAAGATCAATATTTACTAGTTGGTGATGAAATCCAATATAGAAGAGATCAAGGTGAAAAGTTTTATAGAAAATGAGCGTTTGGAATAAGTTACCCTGACAACCTGCTTAATGAAATGCTCTAGTGCAGTAACTATGCTATAAATCATCTTGAGCAAAGATTACCCTCTCGAGAGTCCAAGTGAGTCTAGCCAACATCTGTTCCAGGTACAGTAGGACCTTCCCTTTGTCGTGACCTTAGGTAGAGCCCTAGGATTATAGTCACTAAGTTCACCAAATACAACAATTTTACTTGGGGGGATAGTCGTAGATTGGATGTACATGCAAGGGCAGAGTAACAAGCTCGATCCACTTGAAGGATCCTCCACATGAGCAGTTGGATATTTACTTTTAAGTGACCCCAAGTACCTTTTGGTATCATTGTAAAACATGCAAATAATCCTATTTAGACCAATGAAGTGGGTCATATCACTTCACCAGAGTCAACATGACCTCATGCTTAACTCATGTATAAGAAGAGCTTTCTAGAGCAAAACGGAAATAATTAGATTTTCTCTCCCTAACTCAAGATTCTATTGTTCATTTGTAGCTTTGAAAATTTTACTTACTTTCCTATTCCAAAGCCCTACACTTAAGCTACTATAGGTGAAAAGAGCCCTAAAAAAATACAAAATTCTAGGTGAATTTTAATTAACGTTGTATTATTAAGCTGTTCTTTTACTCAATGGGTGATGAAGGTGAAACTTATGATGTTGTGACACGACGCGGAATATTAATGCACTCTAAAATGCAAAAGAAACTTTCAATTTTGATGAAATTATATTTAGAGAAAATAAAGAGTTTCCTTGATTTATTTTTTAAGAAATGAAACACAAAAGCTCACACATTTTCCAATTTCCCAAAGCAACCAATTTCACTATTTTGTAATGAAAATGCAGTCAACAAACTAATTTGTAGATTTCCCTAATTATCAAAATAAACTAAAACACTCTTTTCTTCTAATCATTCAAAACTTTCAAGCATACAAAAATCAATCAAGAAGGTTGGAGAAAAGACATATTCTCCTATGAATGCTTTGATTCAATGACAATAACAGTGCAATCATGAAAATTTTCCCAAGACGAAAGCAACAAATCCTTTTATGAAGCAAAAATAACCATGATTCTTTCACAAAAGTACAAGGTCTTTAGAAACCCTAATTTGCAATTCAAAGTGATTTTGACTACAAGTAAGCAATATTTAAGGCTTAACCAATGTATGTAACATAACAAAATAAGAATATCACTTACAAAAGACATTCAAACTTGTTTTGATCAATCAATAAATCAATCAGGCAAAACCCTAAGGTATTCTTTCAAGAAGACCTAATCTTCAAAAAATCATCAACAAAGAAATCAATTGAGTTCAGAAGAGACAACACACAATCCAAACAAATAGAATGACACTTTTAGAAAGACAAATTCAGGTCTGGGTTGAAGCTAGCATGAAATTTTAAAAAAATTTCAAGGTTTGCGCGGGTTTCCAGTAGAAAACAAAGTGCACGTGCTTAATTGCTAAGGAGAAAATGGTGCAAAGATGTGCTCTGCGTACAAACAGAAACAACGTAGGGAGGAAAACCTAAAGAAAAAATAAAAAATTTCAAGAATCAACAAATCAGATCTAAAAGGCCATTAATTTATGAAGACTCAGGTTTGGATAAATCAGAAAAATCAGAAAGCAAGACTAAGGAAAAAGATGAGAACATATTCGTTCTGCAGTGTAATCGCTAGTTTGTTACACTAGACAATCCCTCTTGCAGAAAATAGCAATATCCCTAGATCCTAAATGGAAACTAGAAACAATCATGACAAATGAACTGACTCTTTCCCTAAGTTTAACTTGTTCGAATTATAAGCAGTATAGCTAATGGATAGACCTATTATCAGTTTCACAAAATGCCTGATGAAGGTCCTTGGTTGTAACATGATGCAGCTCTTCAATGCTTGATAAGACCTACAAACATAAACCATAAAAGGATCAAAAGCACATGTGACATAATAATCCAAACAACTTATCCTAATGATCAAGGAAATTAGGGATTGAATTTGTCTTAATAAACATAATAAACAATTGCAAACCATTCATCATTCACAAAAGACAAAATCAATGGGAGAAAGTGCTTATTTGTATTAATCAGAAGATAAGAGGAGCCTTACAACCTTCACCTTGATGATGTGAGGTCCCTCCGAAATTCCTTCAATCTCCTCCTCAGATGACAAGCTCTCCAATCTCAAACCAACAACATAAGTTTGTATTCTTTGAATTTTGATCCTCTTCATTCCTCAACCCTCTAGTCCTTTTATAGATCAAAGAGGAGGAAGTTTCAGATTCCTAAGAAGAGGATGAACCTCCTTTAATGAGGGATTAGGTTACCATGCATATTATGAGGGTTATAGTTCGAATAGTCATAACCTAGAAGAATTTAGTTTGGAAATATTTGACGAACTATGTTTCTAGAATGCACTATTTATTTTTACTTTCTAGAATTCACCTGTGCAGGTTTATAGTTACAGACAGAGTGCAACTCTGCACTATTTTCAGAGTCAATTTCAACACATGCGTGGGAAACTCTAGAGAAATCGGTGCAGGTGGAACATAACAAGGTGTGAGAGCTATTTGACCCAAATTTCTCATGTACTTCAACATATATTGAGTTGTTTGACTTCTAAGGTAGCTGTTTCAACATGTTCATGGATGGCAAAAATATCCATAAATTGATCAAGTGCCATGGCGACAAATTGATGTGTAACAAAGAGTCATCTTTCATCACCCTGAGAACAAATATCACTTGTTTAAAAATGGAGTTGAGTACATTGTTAGAGCACATAATAAGAAGTTGAATTTGTCACTTCTGAATGTTGGAAAAATGAAGAGGTTAGTCAATGCTAGTAAGAATTGTGTACTCTTGATGATCAAACCCAAAGAGAATGTTGAAAATTAATCTTTCCAAGGATGTGATTCAAAGTTAAAATATAATTTGTATGAAGTTGTTAACACCTATGATGAGATGTTTCAGGAACATAAAGGATTGCCTCCTAAAAGAGGAATCCAACATAATATCCAATTGCAACAAGAATGTCCTCTTCCAAACATCAGCATGTACAAGATGTCAGTCATGGAGAATGTAGAAATCAAAAGACAAATCCAAGAGATGCTTGACAAAGGGGTCATTAGACCAAGCACATTGCCATGTGGGTTACCAATTGTTTTAGTACCAAATAAAGATGGCACATGTCGCATGCATGTAGATTTCAGAGACTTGAACAAGATTATGGTAAAGAATCATTACCCTCTTCCTCAAATTGATGATTTTCTTGATCAGTTGAAAGACATTGTGTATTTCACTAAGTTGGATTTGAGAAGTGGCTATCATCAAATGAGGATTGTTGAAGGAGACATATGGAAGACAATCTTAAAAAAAAAAGATTTGTTTGAATGGTTAGTTATGCCTTTTGGGTTTTTTAACGCTCTTGCAACATTCATGAGAGTTATGAATGATTTATTAAGGCCTTTTCTTGATGATTTTGTAATTTTCTACTTAGATGACATATTGATATTCATTAAAACCCATGAAGAACATGTTAGGCATGTTAGGAAAGTCTCATATGTCTTGAAGAAAGAAAAGTTGTTTTTAAAGATGTCTAAATGTGAGTTTGGAAAGACCTGATTAGTGTATTTGGGACATATTGTTCGAGGGGGTGAATTGATGATATATCCCTCAAAGGTCAAATTCATTGTAGATTGGCCCAAGCCCAATAATCCAACTGAGGTTAAAAGCTTTTGGGAGCAGCCCAATATTGGAGAAAGTTCATTTCTTTAATTGCAACTCCATTACATGCCTTGACAAGCATAAAGAAGGTTTTTCAATGGGGAGGAAAGAAACATAAATACTTCGATGCATTGAAGGAGAGAATCAATACAACACTAATTCTTGCACTTCCTGATTTAAGACAACCATTTGAGATATAAACAGATGCAAGCGACTATGCAATGGGAGTAGTCTTGATGAAACATAGTAATCCCATATGTTACCATTCTGGAACTTTTAATGGTGCAGTAGTTAACTATCCTGCATATGACAAGGAATTGTATGCATTAGTTCAAAGTGTGAAAAAGTGGAAACACTATTTGATGGGAATGGAAATTATCATTCACACTAACCATCAACCATTGCAATGATTACAATCACAAACTAAGCTACAACAAGCGAGGAACTTCAGATGGATGGGTTTCTCGCAACAATTACACTTGGTGATAAGTTATAAGAAAGGTATGTATAACAAGGTTGATGACATGATTTCTTTTGTCACTCACTACATTGTGGGTTTCAGTTGGTTAAGGTTGTCTAAGAGTAGTGAAGTTGAAGCCATTTACCAAGCCATAGAAGCTATCAGAGCTTAATTAGAACCTCCCCATTGCATAATTCTAGGAAAGATATTTCCAACAATATATGGAAGTCCAAGAATGGACTTCTAGATTAGGAGATAGAGCAATTTTAAACTGCCCCTTGAGAAGCTAGAAAATAAAGAGAAAAGCCAAAAGGACCAAGGCAGATTGCAAATCAGGTTCAGGCACAGTAAATGCCACATTACCGGCCATCGGTGAATTGGCGAAGCAGAGGGTCTTCCACTCAAGAAAACTTGTGGGGTTTCAATTCGCCAATTTAATATAAAGTCGTTGGGGAAGGCTGATTTCATTTAACAAAGGGATTCCATGAAAAACAAAGGTCGAGCCTGTGGAGTAGGTAAATCTCTTCTGTGGACAAAGGTGATCCCTCTAGCCCAATAGTGGGTCTAGCCGCAAACAACACAATCTAATGTAAATTTCCTTAGATTAGAATTGAATAAGAGGGCCTACCTCTTATAGCGCTAATCGACTTGATGTTGATCTTGCCTCTTTTCTCCAGCTTCCTTTCATTCAAATACCTGAAACAAACATGCAAGAGACAACAACAAACATGATAACATAAAATCCAATTCGATCTACTTAAAAAGCCAAGGAGTCATAAGCTATCACATGCAATATAACACAAAATATAGGAAATAAACCATTAGTTGTATTAATAAAACTTCAAAGAGAAATACAATTGAGCCTTGACATTGCAGGTTCCCTTTGGCATGTTTGGGTTCTAGCACCACTAGAAGCATCTCATGATTCACCCTCAACACAATGGAAGTTCAAGGCCTCTTTCCTTATGCTCCAAACTAAACCCAACAAGCTTATTCTCCCTTCACACACAAACTATAAGGCTAAGGTTCTCAATGTGGCTCTCAACATTTGTAGATTATTTAAGCCCTTTCATTAGGTAGCTGAGGGTATGAAATGGGGAGTTTATATTGCTTTTATGGAGGGGAAATGGATCCTATTATGGTGGGAGAGGAATTATCCCTTTTGGTTTCTTCCATCTTAATAGGGGAAAGGAGCCCAAACAGTCTCTCTTCTCTCTATCTTGCTCAACCATTTACTAGACTTCTGTTCACGAAGCTTCTAGAGCTAGAATCTTCGACTTCATTTTTAAAAACTTTCCAAAGTAGGGTCGGTGCGAGTGATGAATGGCTCACTTATGCCATTTGGCTCTAGTCCAGGTTTTAAACTCTGCAAATCAGTGCATGGGAAGAACTGAGGACTAGCGCTGGTTTTGAAAACTGAGCTTGAAGGAAGATTCTTGGGAAATGATGGAGTGAAATGTTCTGCAGATGAAGAGGGATGTAGGGATGTGTTCTTCATTGCAGGGAAACATATAAGGGTCACCGTATAGGTTGTCCAGGATCGAGGAACGGGGAGTACAGGGATAGTGACAAAATGTTGTGTAATAGGGCTGCCCCCTTCTCTCTCCTCCACGTGGCGGAATACGATCAATTCCACACTCCTGCATATTAGGCATCCCACAGTCCTGCACCCAGCAGTCCTGCAATCCCACATCCCACATCATCATAGTCCAGCACATTGGCTTATCGAGCATATTAGCGGGCCCTGAGATTTCATATGATTATTGATGATCAGTGGCGGGAAAATCTCACATCCTGTAGTCTCGCAATCCCGTATGGCCCCCACAATACCTGATGGGCCAACCCTAAGGAATTGCAGGGGGAAATTATTGATGTAGTGTTAAATCACTAGGTAGGGACGATTTCAATTAACAAAGGAATTCAAAGAAAAAACAAAGGCTTGGTGACCTCTTTCTCTCTCCTTCACATGGAAGTATGGCATATCAGTGATGGGCAATCCTGCATTATTGGCAATCAGTGGAACAAAGGTGCTAACACTCCAAAACCTTGCAGGGTGTGATTTTGCAATATTGTGTAAAATCGTTGGGGAAGGTCGAGATCATTTTAAAAAGGAAACCCATGAAAGAACAAGGTCGGGTGGGCTATTTTCTCTCTCTTCCTAGGGGTCACTTGGTGTAATGTGATTCGTCCTGATGGCTGACATTGTAGCTGATGTCATAAATGATGCAGCAAGTACGGAGGACACGTGTCACTTAGATTCGACTTTTTCAAGGGTCTTATGGGGGCATTTCCAGGTGACACGTGTCATCACTCACAAGGTGACACGTGGGAGTGATGACATCACCCCCCAAAGATCTATGATTAGTGAGCGCGTAGGTTAAAGTGCTCCTACACCAAAGTCTCTAGGCTTGCAATTGCGATATGTAGGGAATCCTCCTAGATGCGATATTTTATTTAATTCTATCTCATAAGGATATCATGTCTGGAAAAGTTGGCCTGCACTATGGAAAAAGGGTTAAGGTAATTTCCCCTCCTGTAGTGTGATGGTGATACCTCTGGTGGGCCTGAACCCACAGATCAGCGATCATAGGGTTCAAAGGGAAAGCTCAGTGGAAACCCTCGGAAATCGTCAGGATACAGGATTCCAAGCGATTAAGGAAAAAGGCCCCTGGATGCGATAAGTTATTACAACATGGTCTATAAACATTTCACATCTGGGATATCGGTCAATACAGTATAAAGAGTTATCAAAGGCACTTCTAGTATTATAAAGTCAAGGTCCCCCAGCACAGTAGTGGAAAGCCTTAGCACCTGAAGGGTTAAGCCCCTAGTTCAAGGCCCCCATCATATGGAGAAAGTTACAAAAGGGGAGCTAAAGTGAAAAGGGCCAAGGGAGGTCGAGTTTCGTCTGTTTCATGACATTTTGTATAGCTAGAGACCAGAATGAGCAAGTTCCCCCATATTGTCACTAAGAGAGACTCACTCGGTACATCAAGGAACTGATAGTGCAGGACAAGGATTTAAAGGGCATGATTGTTCGACAACTATGGTTTTAAGAGAAACAGATGGTGCATTCAAAGCACAGGATGGGCTGATCCAGAAGAAGCTTACTGTGACACAGATCCGGAAGTCAGCGCTGAATGAAATAAATGCAGAAATGACAGAGGTTGGCTAAGCATCATAGGAAGCCATACCATGAGCAGACTAGCTCTTGAAGCAGAGACGATCACGGGATGGGCAAGGAGAGATTTCATTTATTTTCATATGATTGTTTACTTATTTATTGTACTGTAACGTGCGTCCTTTCAATGAGGCTTTTGATTCTATAATGTTTTGGGCCATAGAGCCATCTATGACTAAGAAAGCTAGCTAACCCAAGAACTAAGACTAGGCCAGAGATATTTTGTTGTAATCAATGTTCTTGCTCCCCTCTTCAGATAAATAGGGGAAAGCAAGACTTAACAAGGGTTCTGAAATTTTAAAGAAGCATTACATGTTATTTTCAGACTATATATCTTTACAATATAGATTTTCTAGAATATGAAGAGAAATGGTGGTGATCCCCCCTCCAAGTATTACAGTATGTTCTCCCTCTATTAAAACCCATTTTGTTCATGTTTCTTCTCTGAATTCATGTAATTATTGCTGTTAGAAATATTTCAAGACTTCCTCATAGATTCACTGGTATCAATATATTATGCATGTGCCTATAAGTTCCCCACATATTCATTTATATCGACATTGTTAATGCTAGTTCCTGCATGGATTATTGAAATTATATCTTTAACAAATTCTCTTCATGAATCATAGCACACAACCTCTCTTCTTCCCATTATACCCACTTCTGACTTAGATAAGTTTACGAATTCTTAATGCTACAACCTCTATGTATTATGCATAGAATTATTGATTTTGTAAGCTCCATATGATGTGTTACTCCTCCTCCTCCTCCTCTATCATTTCTCTACAAAAGTCTATTAAACTGTAAGTCCTTGGACTACTCGGCCTCTGTTGTTTTATACATATTTCTAAGATTTGTATATGGGTAGAAGTACCAAGAAATTCATGTCTTACTCCTTTAGGTGAATGAACCATCCCATTATCTATATATATAGAATATAAGTGAGGTCGCCCTTTATTGTGAATCATTTGAGACACTCTAAATTTAGATGTGCCCAGGAACTGGTCTTGTAAACAATCTGAGGCTATCTCTGGGAGATACAACACTTTCTAGACCAATTTTTAGTGCTTCAGTTATTCTTAAGCATAATTCTATCATGCATGACAGCTGTGTTGAACAATATGATTTAGATGATGACTTTAAAGATGTATATGCAACTTTGTGTCAAAGAAACCAAGTAGAGGAATTGGATTACGATGTGCATGATAAAATTCATATCATCTTGGCAAGCTATGCATTCCACAGGGTGAAAGAGGAAACATCATAAGGGAAGTGCATACTTCTCTTATTTCTGGCCATTTTGGTGTAGATAAGATGGTGGCACAATTAAAAAGGTATTGTTATTGGCCTAGAATGAATGAAATTGTGTCACGATATGTAAGAGGATGTTCTTTATGTGCTGCAAGTAAGCCTAACAATAGAAAGTTAGGATTGTATAATCCACTTTCAATTCCTTCTCGTCCTTGGGAAAGTGTTTTTATGGAATTTGTAGGAGGACTGCCTATGTCTAAAAAATATCATGATTATCTTTATGTTGTGGTGTCAATCATTTCATCAAGATGTGTAGTTTGATGCCTTGTAAGAAGCAATTTATAGTTGAACAAATTGCACAAATGTTCTTTCAACACATATGGGTATATTTTGGGTTTCCCAAATCCAATATTTCTAGTCGAGATTCTCGATTTGTCGGGAACTTTTGGTCAAGCTTATAGGGAATCATGGACACCAAGTTGAAAAAGAGCACAACATTACATCCACAAGTCGATGGTTAGACATAAGTAGTGAATAGAATGGTAGAACATCTTTTTTGTTGTTATTGCAGTAGACATCCTAAGCTTTTGGATGAACACTTACACTACATTCAACATGCTTATAACTGAGCAAAGTAGTCATTGACTCAAACATCTCCATTTGAGGCATGCTTTTCTTACTTACCAAAATATCCTTTAGATTTTATCTTTGGGAAGGATTTTGCTATTGATGGTCATAGTGAAATTGATAAGGCCGGGTGATTCCATGAGCAAGTTCAATTGGTGCATCAAATGGTTCAAGAACAGTTGGAAAAGAGGCAAGCCAAGTAAAGGACAAGGCATGATAAGCATCATGTTGTCCACAGTTTTCAAGTTGGAGAAGAAGTTTTGCCTTACATTAGCAAGGAGAGGCTTAAAGGAGGAGGTAAAAAATTGAAACCAATAAGGCATGGACCTTTTAAGTGTTGGAAATACTGAGGGGGGGGGGG
>APFE030497553.1:234058-297216 GCA_000404065.3 Pinus taeda | reverse complement strand
TGTGTCTCTCTTGTTTTATGCGTTTTTTGTGTTTATATTTCTGCAATATATTATGTGTTCCATTGCTCTGTAATATATAATTTTCTAACAACTGGTATCAGAGCCGAAGGTATATTTGGCTGATAAACTCGCAGGAGAGAAGGGTTCCTAATTTGAGTGGGAGCAATGGTGGAAGATGATAAGTTTAGGGTCAAAAAATTCAACAGCCAAAACTACCAGCTGTGGAATATGCAGATGGAAGATTATCTGTATCAAAAATATCTATACCTACCATTGAGCAGAAAGACAAAGAAGCCAACGAGTATGACAGACATAGAATGGAATATTCTCGACAGAAAGGCACTTGGAACAATACGGCTATGCCTAGTGGTGTCAGTAACGTTTAATATTTCAAAGGAGGGTTTAATGTCGACATTGGCGAAACTATATTAAAAACCCTCGACCTCAATTAAGGTATTTCTTATGAAGCATTTATTTAATATGAAGATGTCAAAAGGTGGATCTGTTGTAGACCATTTAAATGATTTTAATACAGTTACAAGTCAGTTAAGTTCTGTAGGGGTAACTTTTGATGAATGAAGTTAGGCTTTGTTATTTCTGTGCTATTGCCAGAAAGTTGGAATGGTTTGTTATGGCCCATTAGTAACTCTGTCTCTAGATCTAGTACTTTAAAGTTTGATGATGTTGTCGGTGCAATCCTTAGCAAGGAAATGTGACAGAAATGTGAGACATCAGGTAATGCTTTGCCTACAGAGACTAGAGGAAGAAAAATGGAAAGAGGAAAGAGCCCAGGATACCGCAGTATGTCAAGAAAAGGCAGATCCAAGTCCAGATCAAGGATAGTGTGCTGGAAATGTGGGAAGAAAGGACACCTGAAGAAAGACTGCAAGTCTCAAAAGGGAAAAGAAGGAGATGTGCAGCAAGAAACTAATCATGAAGTGAATGTAACAGGTGATGTGTTGCAAGTTTCTTTGATTCTATCATTAGAAAATATTATTGATTCCTGGGTATAGATTTAGGGGCCTCATTCCATGCCACACCTGATAAGAAACATTTTCATGATTATGTTCAAGGAGATTTGGACAGATTCGATTGGATGATGATAAACCCTGTAAAATCATTGGAATGGGTACAATTTTCATAAAACAGCAGAATGGAAATAAATGGCGATTGAAGAAGGTAAGGCATGTTCTAGATCTGAAGAAAAAATTGATTTCAATAGGGCAGTTAGGAGGTGAAGGTTGTGTAACTACTTTCACAGATAAAACCTAGAAGGTCACTAAAGGATCCCTGGTAATAGCAAAAGGAGGAAAGGTTGGTACATTGTATTTATGTAATGGTATTTCTAATTCTGTTAATGCTTTAACCTCTACAGGAGAAGATACGACATTTTGGCATCATAGGCTCGGGCACATGAATGAGAAGGGGATGCAAATTCTTCACTCAAGAAATTTGTTGCAAGGTTTGAAGCATGTTGATTTAAAATTCTATGAGAATTGTGTTTATGGAAAATAGAAGAGAGTCAGATTCCTTAGAGTTGGGAAAGAAAAGAAGATCGAAAAATTAGAGCTTGTGCATACAGATGTATGGGGACCTGCTCAGGTATCATCTCTTGGTGGCTCTCATTATTATGTTACTTTTATTGATGATGCAACCAAAAAAACCTGGATTTATTGTATTTGAAATAAATTTGATGTATTTGATACTTTCAAGAAATGGAAAGCTTTGGTTGAAAATGAGACAAGAAAGAGATTAAAGTGTCTCAGATCAGACAATGGAGGTGAATATTGCAGCAAAGAGTTTGATAGGTACTATTCAGAGAATGGAATTCATAGAGAGAAGACAATTCTAGGAGCACCACAAGAAAACAATGTGTCAGAAAGGATGAATAGGACAATCATGGAGCATGCAAGGTGCATGATATTGCATGCAGGATTGCCTTTACAATTTTGGGTAGATGCTGTAGATACTGATGTTTATCTAATAAACAGAGGGCCTTCAATTTCTTTGGATGGTGGTATTCTAGAGGAGGCATGGACAGGTAAAAAGGTAAACTACTCTTGTTTAAAGACTTTTGGTTGTGAAGCCTTTGTCCACATTAATAAAGAAAATAGAACAAAGCTTGAGGCAAAATCAAAGAAATGTACCTTTATTGGATATGGTGTTAATGATTTTGGTTATCACTTTTATGATTATGAAAAACATAAAATCATTAGGAGCATAGGTGTCATATTCAATGAAAATGTTTTGTATAAGGATCAACTCTAGGAAAAGAAACAAGAAAAAGAAAATAGAGAATACATAGTGCTTGATGATATCACATGAAAAGTGATGGTGCCTGAAAATCATAATGACCAACAGCTAGAAGAACAACCACAACAACAACAAGCACCTTAAACACCTGAAAGTGGTGTTAGAAGATCTACCAGGATAAGTAGATCCCCTGAACGATACTCTCCTTCATTATATTATTTACTATTGACTGATTCTAGTGAACCAGAATGTTATGAAGAAGCAGTGTAGGTAGAAACCAGGGAGAAGTGGGAGCAAGCCATGAAAGAAGAGATGGACTCCTTAGCACATAACCAGATTTGGGACGTAGTCAGGTTACCTGCAGGTAAAACCACATTGCAGAATAAATGGGTTTACAGGCTGAAGGAAGAAGATGGAGGAAAACAGATGTACAAAGCTAGACTTGTGGTGAAAGGGTTTGCACAAAAAAAGGGTGTAGACTTTGATGAAATATTTTCTCCTGTTGTTAAAATGACTTCAATCAAAAGTCTAGTAGCAGCTGAAGATTTGCATCTTGAGCAATTAGATGTAAAGACAACCTTTCTCCATCGGGATTTGGAGGAAGATATATATATGTAGCAACCACAAGGATATGAGGTAAAAGGGAAGGAGAAACTAGTGTGCAGGTTGAAGAAGAGCTTGTATGTCTTAAAACAGGCTCCAAGGCAGTGGTATCTAAAATTTGATAGGTTTATGTCAGAACAAGGTTATACTAGATGTCACTTTGATCATTGTGTTTATCTCAAAAGGAAAAATTATGGTATTGTATGTAGATGACATGCTTGTTGCAGGTTCTAACATGCAGGAAATAAATGTTCTCAAAAGGAAATTGGCAAACTCATTTGCAATGAAGGATTTGGGTGCTGCAAAACAAATCCTTGGTATGAGAATAACTAGAGAAAAAAAAAAATCGCAATTAACATTGTCTCAGAATGAGTACATACAAAAGGTGTTGAAAAGATTTAATATGCACAATGCAAAACCAGTTAGTACACCTTTTTCTAGCCATTTCAAACTTAGTAAGGAGATGTGCCCAAAGACCTAAGAAGACATGGATTATATGTCTAAAGTTTCATATGCATTAGCAATTGGAAGCTTAATGTATGCAATGGTCTACACAAGGCCTAATATTGCACATGCAGTGGGAATTGTAAGAAGGAACATGAACAATCCAAGAAAAGAACATTGGATGGTAGTGAAGTGGATTCTCAGGTATTTGAGAGGTACCACAAATCAAGCATTATGCTCTGGTGGTTCAAACATTTCTCTACAAGGATATGTTGATGCAGATATGGCAGGTGATAGAGATAACAAGAGGAGCTCAATAGGGTATGTGTTTACTGTAGGTGGAACAGCTGTCAGTTGGGTCTCAAAACTGCAAAGTGCTGTTTCACTCTCAACAACAGAAGTAGAGTATGTTGCTGCTACAGAGGCTAGTAAAGAAATGATTTTGTTACAAAGGTTTCTGGATGAATTGGGTAAGAAGCAGGAGTTTGGCAGGTTATACAGTGACAGCTAGAGTGCCATACATCTTGCGAAGAATTCTACATTTCATTCCAAGACTAAGCATATACAACTCAAGTACCATTTCATACAGTCATCATTGGAAGATGGACAATTGAAGCTGGAAAAGATACACACTAGCCAAAATCCTATAAATATGTTAACAAAAGTTGTAACCAGGGAGAAATTGAGAAACTGCTCAGTTTCAATTGGTCTTCAAGTATGATGAAGAAGATGAGAAACAACCAAGTCCAAAGTGGATTCATTGTCTAGAAAATTCAGCAGCGTGGAGTTGCTATAATCAATCTCCAAGTGGGAGTTTGTTGGGTGTGGAGCCCGATTATCTTTTGTATTCAAAGGTATTGCCACATTGGACCCTAGTTCAAAATGGGGCGGCAACACCGCCCGTAAAATATTCGCCGTGGGGTGGGGTCCTGGGGGGGCGGCTGCGACCTTTTGGGAGCCCCCCCCTGGCGGGGGGATTGGGGGCAGCACCCCCGAAGATAAAAACATATGTAAAATTGCCTTGTAAAAGCATAGTAATTTCTAGTCAATCTAGGCCATCCATTAGGCAAATGATCTTATGGTATAAGTTATGTTTAATTTAGGGTTTTTTTCCCTAGAAGGCAACCCCTTGCTATATATGAGGGAATTGTATTATGTCTATGTATATCTATATTCTGAGTGAGGAAGAGAGAGGAGATTGAAAGCGAAGAGGGAGTTACAGGGGATCTGTTGTAGGTTGTATCTCTTTAGTTTGCTGGATAGTATAATAAAAGAAGGACTGGCTATTTCTTTGTGGATGTAGCCCAAACTGGGTGAACCACGTATATCTATGTCTCTCTTGTTTTATGCATTTTCTGTGTTTATATTTCTGCAATATATTATGCGGTCCATTTCTCTGTAATATATAATTTTCTAACAGGTTCAATGGATGAGATAGTCCTAACCAGGGTGAAAGGGAAATGAAGAATCCTTAGACCAGGATCAAGACGAAGAGCAGGAAGTGATCATGAGCAAAGGGAAACTAAGAATCCTTTACTATAGACTGAGGGGGAAACTATGGAAGTAAGGGAGAATTTAAGAGTTCCCTAACTAAGATAGTTTAGCAGAAATCATTAAGAATGTAAACAGTCAAGACAAAGTGCATTAAAGCAAATTCTGAAATATCATTCCTATTTTACCACTCATATTTCATAGAAACAAATATGATTATTAATAAACATAAAGAGAAACAATAATACACATGGGAGAAAATACTTATTTGTTTTCTGCTTTACATAAGAATCCTGTGAAATGTCTTTACTTTATTCCTTGATCCAACAAGCCAATCCAGTCTTGATATAATAGCACTTAAACTTGATAGGAAAATGTCTACAAAAATGTCTTTGAATCCACCCTAAATACTTAAAAAGGTGAAGTATTTATACAAAAAGTATTTACAAAATATCTCATAAAATTTTGAGAATTAATCTAGGAAATCAAAATATCTTGAAGCATGAAGATAGAGACAAATGGAAAACTGCATCATGTTGTCCCTTTTATTGTGACAGTGCTGGCTATTTTTAGTTCGAATTTGAGCTCTTTATGCTGGTTGATATTTGTACGTCGGAATCATCTTGTCTTTAACCTTTTACTGATACTCTTTAATCTATTACTCTTTCACCTTATTTACCTATTCTTTCATCTGTCTTCAGATTTACTATGGTAACATATAGTAAATCTGTCATTTTTTCCCACCATTGACCTTGAGGTAATTTTACCTTAAGCATCCTTCTATATATCTTGTCTACCTCAGTGTATTTGGAAAATTTTGGCTTGGTGATAAATATATGATTCACCTCATGCTCTAGGAAGAATAGATTTTCTAAAGTATCATATAATACTTTCCTTGTTGGAAATGCTTTGACTCCTAAAGTGTTTGCCTGTTCTTTGGACAATTTCTTTAATTTGTTAACATAGTCCAATTGGGTCATAATTTTGTCATCGATTACCATGGGATTGGGAAGGCCTTTATCCCTCAAAATTTGAAGCTTTGCCATGAATTTGTCAATGCCAACCTGCATGTCGTGGTATTTTTTCTCTAGGTTAGGCATAAGGTTTCTTTTAGAAAGAACCTTTTTAATTTTAATGATAACTTCAGTTCTGTCTTCCACACCAAGCTCACTTAGTTCATGCTTGTTCTTGCTGTTTAAGATTTGGATGAGTGAATTAGCCTCCTCAGGCTAGTCTCCTAGGTCTTCCTTTAAATTTTGTATTGCTTTAGTGGCCACTTTCACCAACTCTATTTGCTCGAATATTACTTGAATTGTTGGCCAAATATCATTGATAGAGTCAATGATATTGGCCCAAAGCATCTCCTTAGTTTGTCCTAGTGGCATTTGCAATGTTAGATCCTTCTCTACAAACTTAATCTTCTCACCCATCCTTAGGGCTTTCTACGCTTCTTCTTTCTACTATGTTTGGGAAAGTTTATAGTCAGTTTCTGAGCTTTCCATTTTCTACTTAAGCTTTTTTAGCTCTATTTCCTAGATCGACATTTCCTCCATGGCATTCACTAACTCTGTTGTCTTCTCTGTTGAAGTACCTACTGTTGTAAGTTTTATTGTGACTGGGAGTGTTGTAGAAAGTGGAGATGTTGGTGCTAAAGAGGCTGCCAATGTTGAAGGGATTTCAGTTGTTACTGTGGGAATTATAGTTGTGGAGGTAATGGCCAATTCACTCTGTTTGGACTGAATCAATGTGTTCAATTCTTTCTCTGTTTCTTTCAACTAGTCATTTAGCTTGAGGACCAGGTCCATAAGCTTTTCTTATCCTTTTTGTATTTCCAGGACTTCTGGTGAAATTTTGAGTTGCTTCTTTAAAGCAGCTATGTCATCATTTTGCTTTTTTATCAACTTTTCAGTGGCCTTTACATCTTTGGGATCGTGTCCCAACTCAATGATTAAGTCCTCTAAGGACTTGATTCTGGTGTTTTTTGCCTGTGAAGAGGCCTTCTCCAATTGAAACTAAGCTAATATATTATTCAGGGAGTTCTACAATTGGTGGGTTGTGATGCCTTTTCCTATCAAGCTGGAGTAAATCATCTCCCCTATCTGTTTGTGCAACTCAATCTGGTCAATACGATGTATGTCCTTTTCCAGCACTTCAAAATCTATCTTCTGGAAGCCAGCTGCTAATTTTGGTTGTTGTTTAGTGGGTTTCATGAATGTCATTTGCATTTTGCATTCTTTCACATCATAGGCTGAAATTAGCCTTGTTTGTTTGGTAGGTGCCATCTTAAGGTATTGTGCATAAGTCTGGGCCTTTAGCCTCTCATTCCTGTTTTTGATGTCCTTGTATCTTTCTCTGATATCTTGATCTTTGTCTGTTGGCATCCCAAATGAGGACACTTCAACACGCTGTTACCTCTACAGCATCTGAATATGAGATGTGGAAGGTTTTGATATGGCCCCAGAAGGAGTAGCAAGCCTACTTCTTTCTTTCTTTGTGCTAGTGGCCTCCACTATTTGTTCTATGAATTCTTGCTCTAAAACAGGATTTAACTTCTACCTTTTGACTAGGCTAGTTTCTACACATGTTTGTAAGGTTGCTCTGCTTGATGTAGTGGCCTCCTCCCTATTTATTTCGAGGCTTCTTTCCTCATTTAGAGGAGTTTGCAAGTTAGGGGGAGTACTCATATTGGGCTGATGTGTACATGTTTAACCTAATTCCTATGATAGGTCTGGCTGTCCTAATTTTTCTTGCACTTGGGACTCTTCTTCTATGTGTTGTTCATTGTGTGCCTGTGATTCTCCTTGTGCTTGAGATTCTCCTAGAACCTGTAGGAAATAACCTTCATCAAGTCTTTTCTCCAGATCAATTAGTGCATTTTCAACAACAACTTCAGTGCTATCTCTATCCACTAGAGTATTCTCCACCCATTCCAATTGATTTGCATATTTCTCTATTTCAGGGATTCGGTGGTGAATGTAAGGAGTCATCTTATTTTTCTGTCTTCTGTTGCAGATGAAGTCACAAGGATCATATCTCCACATGAAGCTTTCTTTTAGTTTGACTCTCTAAAGGATTTCTTCTGCTTCTCTTCTAGCTTCTCTGCTATTGCAGACAAAGGGGCCTAGTTGATCTTTGATTCTAAGCTAGGCCTTCTTTTTGGCTTTAAAAAAATGTACCTCATCTGAGTTGATTATCTGCCTATAGTACTCTAGAGAAAATAACCTCATTGGGAGGTATCTGGGCAGTTTATATGGGGCCAAATCACAGCCATAGACCCTGATTTCTATGTGATTTTGGTAGAAGTACCAATCTCCCACTTTGTGTTGTTTTGACAGCTGCAGGATCCTCCTAATGTCTAAATTTATTCTTGGAGGAGGAATTCCTAGTAGCGTGGTCACTACTGGATATACGGAAAGATCAATGAAATTTGTATATGGATATGGGGAATCATGCTTATGTATCGAAGGAGTCCAAAACATTACTGACCTAGGATGACCTTTAGTGTCAATCTTTTGGAAAGTGAATGGGAACTTTTCAGCTTGATAATATAAGAAAAGGTGGTACGAAACTGAAGAATACTTAAACAATCTTTCATTACTCATTCTCAAAAATTGTTCATGCATCCTATCAGCAATGTACTTGGCATAATCATACATGATAGTAGGGGGTTGTCTTGGAGTAAAAATGGACGTGAAGGCTAAAATGATTTCATCTATATACTCAATGGTGGTATAGCCTAAAGCATAAGAGATCATTGCCAATATATCCTGACCGAATGGGGAAAATATGGTAGCCACATATGGAGGAGGTTCTGTTGGGACATGCTTTCCCTCCCTATGAAGGTCTGAAGCATTTCAAAAATCTTGGCAGTGGTAAGCTTGGGAAATTGGTCTAGTAGGTCTCCAATTGAAATAGGGGTTAAGTTCTACCCTAGTTGTAGTTGCAGCATTTCATTGACTAACTCGACAATAATGGTGAAAAGTATGGTTTGGTCAGGGGACATCACTGCTCTTTGACTGGGAATGTAGTTTGCATGGCAATAATGAACAATCTCAAGGAAAATGTGCACCTCGAGGAATTGATACTTGGGAAAATTAGACACCCAAAGACCTATTTTATCAGCTTGGTTTAGGTATTGGTCCCTGCATCGACAGTACATCTTGATAGGGGATTCAAGGACAGAGGTGTCCTTGATTTGGAAGTCTTTATCAGCAAGGGGAAGGTCATCCAAGTCCAGGTGAGGAGTAGTAATTGGCTTGACATCCATGGCAATAGGTGCAGACATTCTTAGTTCTTGTGGATTTAAGAATGGGGGACAAAAATTACAGATTCTTGAGGGTAATGGGGTTTTTCAGTCAATTAGGGAAACTGGGTTCTAGTACATAGTAGTCTTGGGTTGATGTGCAGTTCTTTCACTTAATTTCTTATTAATTCCAAGTAATGCAAGTAACTGGTTCAGAACTGAGACAAGGTTTTTAGTGGATTTTGGTCTAAATACCTAGAATTTGGTGAAAATAGGCTCTGAACAAGTTGACGGGTGATTGTGCACGATCAAAAAGTTCTGCGTGGATTGGAGGGTGAATTGAGTGCTCTATGGCACCTTCAAGTTGGCAAATGGATGTAGGTTGATAGGTTCATCTTCGTGCAGGTGTGTGCATGGCTGCTTTGGTTGAATTCATGATAAACAAATATTATAAGGTTTTTTGGCTTTATTAACAAGGTCAACGTTTGGTGGGTGTTTGGGGAATAGTGGTACTTTTGGCATTTACCAGAGTGATGTGATAGTTTTGGCATTTATCGGAGGAGCAGTAAGTAGGTTTTTTCACACCGCTTATGAGCGCTGGGTGGTTTTGGGGGAAGGCCACCTGATTCCACTCATCGGGTGCCACGTCGCATCGGGGGCCCAAGGGAAAACAACCCATTTCAAGCAGGTAAAGTTCAAGTTTTGGGCCTGCCCAAAATGGTTAATGACCATCAGATTAAATGGGAGGTGATTGCACAATGATCGATCGTAAGGGTTGTAAGGGGGGTAATAGAGTGGCCCGACGGGAAATTAACTAGGCGGGATTTAATTAAAGAATGGATTAAGCTGGGGTTAGGGGATAAGTATAGTTTATATTTAAACTGGGCTAGGGATATTAATTTAAAGGGTTTTAATATAATTATACGGGAAAGGGTTTTTTCTTTGGGAACTAATATATATAAATGTTAGAAATTAATATGAGAATGGAAGAAATGAAATTGCGCTAAGTAAAATGAATCCTTTATGTTTGTTTTCTTTTCGCATAAAAACATTATGACTTAGGCTTAATGCATTTTGTGGGGTTTTTCATAAAAAGGGGTATCCATGGGGATGATCACTTTTCCTTAGGAAAATGGTGTTTTAACCTTAGAAAAAAAGATTTATTAGGGAAAATGAATGAATTGAAGGGGGGTAATGTTTATGGGGAGGATTTTAGTACTTAGGACCTATAATTCATTGGGTCGAGGGTCCGGTCCCTCCATAAGTCAGAGAAATGCTCTGAGCCCCTTTGACTTAAGATTTTGGGTACTTAAGACTTTTCATTGCAAATTAGTTAAGTGAAAGGTGTAATGAGTGAGGGAAATTAATCAATTGACTTTGTGAACTTGATGCATCTCCAATTTCTCATTAATACTTGGAATTTTCATGATGAGGGTGATAAATATGCTTTTGTTTAACAATCATCACAATGCTACAACCTTTCTACTACTTACTCATCTACTAATCCTAGCATTTTTACTTCTCTTTATTAGGGTGCACATAAGCTGGCAAACCCTTATCAAAACATTTTTATTTTCTTTTATAGTAGTAATCTAACTAAGTCTAACCTTATTACATCCAAGGGCTCAGATTAAATAGTTCAGCGCCTTTTTTTCAATCTACCTAATCTAATTATCTGCCAAGATTACACTGTTTGGTCAGATTTTCATTCTCTATCTATAAGCGTGAAATTGAAAGCATGAAATAGCCAAGTTTAAACGTTTTGACTATCATGGATTGTGGCATAGGTTACAGGCTACACACAATCATTTATTTTGTACAAAAAGTAAATAATAGTGGCATTTTGACTTGCACAATTTCATGGTCTTTTCTTTCTTGGGGTTCATATATTTCATCTTTTTTTACCCTTTTTATCCTTTTTGTCCTTTGATTTTTCTTTTAGGACACAACCTCTTTACATTTTTTTATTTTTTGAATATGGAAAACATTTGCAGAAAAGAAAAGGTATGTACATATTGCAGGTTTAATCTCAGGCATTCAAAAATTATGTCTCTTATTAGTATAGGAACCTAATAGTGGCTCCACTTGGGGATGGCATTTCCTGGTGAAATGTCAAGAACTTGTAGATCAATGGCCTTCTGAATTGCTGTGATGTTCTTCTGCAACTTTTTCCCTTTCACTTTTCTACCTTATTTCTATTTATGACAGTATAAAATTTGAAGCTTAGGGCCTTCTCTTCGGGCTTCGACTCAAAAATTTACCATCCAATCAACTCTAAAATTTTGAAAAATAGAATATGGTCAAGTGATTAGTGAAATTACTAACTAGGTTCTATGTAGTGTTTAAGCATTTGACCATTAATTAGTCCTCCTTCTTCTTCTATGCCATCCAATTCTCTTAGGAGAAAAGTGTTATTACCCCTAACAACATATATGATCTATAGGCCTTTCCATAGGAAGTCAAACTTCCCATGTTTACCTTTATCCTCTCTTCTTGAATCCCATTTCAAAACTTTTTCTCCTAGGTAAAAATCTTCTGCCTTAGTCCTTTTGTTAAAAGCCTTCTTGATCCTTTCTTGCACAACTTGGGATCTGATGTACACTTATTCCGTAGTCTGTTGTAAGTGAATTGTCTAGTTGATTCTCCTTTTAATATCATTTGCCTCAACCTACAACTCTTGGAGTAATTTCATCACTAGTGTTCCCAAGGAAGATGGTAAAACAACCTCCATTCCATAAACTAATTGATAAGAACTGGTACCAATGGATTTCTTTGTGGTTAGCCTATTTGCCCACATGGAATTTACTAACTTCGTGTTCCATTTTTCTTATTATCCTCCAACAATGTTTTGATGATATTCACTAAACTCTTGCTGGAGGACTTTGCTAGTTCATTCCCTTGAGGGTAATAAGTTATAGAGTGACCTAGGGTTATATGATACTTATTACAGAAATCAATCATTATCTTAGATTTGAAGGTTGTTTCATTATCAGTGATGATCTTGGTCTGGTACCCAAATCTAGATAGGATGTTTGATTCAAGGAAGGTTATTATAAAAGTATCAGTGGCTTGCCTTGATGGTATGGCTTCTATCCATTTTGTAAAGTAATCTGTAGCAGTGAGAATCCATTTATGTTAGGTAGAGGAAGGTGGGTGGATTTCACCAATGAAGTCAAGACCCCAGTGTTGAAATGGTGCTTCAACAGATATTAGTTTCAAGGGTAAGGGTAAAAGTTTTTTCTTTCCTTCAAAAATCTGACATTTATGACATGAGGTTACAAATTTATTTACATCATAAAACAGAGTGGGCCAGTAAAAACTGGCTTTTAGAATCTTGTCAGCTGTGGTTTTCCAGTAAAGATGTCCCATACAGTCACCTGCATGAAACCCCTGTAATACCTTGTCATATTCTTCTTTTAATAAACAGTTAAGAAGGATACCTTCATGATCCCTCCAAAACAGAGCATTGTCAATTATGCAGAATTTTAAAGATTTCATTTTTAAGAACCCACTTTTATTCCTGGATAATTCAGGAGGAGCTTGTAGATTTTGTAAAACATATATAATGTTAGAATACCATGGTAATTCAGTAACGTCCTGGATGATTGGTGGAGTCACCATCTCCTCTCCATTATCCATTTATGCAATAAAATTTATTTCTAAGGCTTGACAATTCAATTCAACCATGAGCTTGGCTAAACCTTGGCCTTTGATCAATTTTGTAGGTTTGATTTCTAGGTCTTATTCTAATATAGTAGCTATCCACTTCCCTCTCTTTCCATCTGCACCATCCTGAGTTAGGATGTCTTTGACCACAGCATTGGGAACATAAGCTATTACATGAGAATATATAATGTAAACTCTGGAATCTTTGATAGCTTTGACTAAAGCAAAAGCTTTCTTTTCCATTATATTATACTTTAAAGGGGCATCCCTCAAGGCTTTGCTAAAGATGGCAATAGGTTTTTCAAAACCCTGATCATTCTTCTACAGTAGGACTGCAGCAATTGTGTGTTCTGAGGCAAAAGAAAATATAATGAAATCCCTATCAAACTTTGGACTGATCAAAACTGGTGTTTGTGTTAAGCCTAGCTTAATATCTTCAAAAGACCTTTTAGCCTCAACTGTCCATTTAATAATCAAATCTTTTTTCAACATGCTATTTAATAATCTAATTAGTTCTGCTAAGTTAGAAATAAATCTTCAAAGAAAGTTTATTTTACCTAAAAATGCTTGTAGTTCTCTGATGCTCCTAGGATGTTGTATCTGTAAGATGGCTTCAATTCTTGCAGGATATATTTGGATACCATCTTTAGAGATTATGTGGCCTAACTTTTTTCCCTCTTCCAACCCAAATAAAGATTTTTTAGGATTCAAAGAAATTCCATACTTTCTACACTTGATGAAGACCTGCCTTAGATGATCTAGGTGTTGTTTATCATATTTGAGAATACAGTGATATCATCTAAGTATATTACTAGGAAGTTGTGGATTTCCTTAGCAAAAGCTATATCCATAGCTCTTTGAAAGGTGCCCCCTGCATTATTTAACCCAAAATGCATATTCACATACATTAACGTGCCCCAAAGAGTAGTGAATGTAGTTTTAGCCTGGTCATTTGGGTGGACTAAGATCTTATTATAACCAGAAAACCCATCTAGTAATGAGATCCTAGTTGAACCTACTACCCTGTGTAATATGTGATCCATTTTTGGGAGAGGGTAGTTTTCCTTGAGTGAAACTTTATTGATATTCCTAAGGTCAACACAGTCTAATCTCACCAGTTTTCTTTCTTGTGGGCACCAAATTTGAAACCCAATTAGAGAATCGAATTGGTGCTATGATCTTGGCTTCGTACATTCTTTTGATTTCCTTTTTAATAGAAGGCAATATAATGGGATTAATCCTTCTAAGCTTCTGTCTAAAAGGTTTCTGGTTTTCTTTTAAGGGGATGGTATGTTGTATTATGCTGGTGTCATAGGAATTGAGGTCCTCATAACTCCAAGCAAAAACATCTTGGAATTCCTTTAGTAGTTCTATGTATTTTACTTTTTCAGTAGGAGGTAAGCATTTTGAAAGTTTTATCAATTTAGGATCTTCCTCAGAGCCTATGTTACACTCCTTTATGTTAGATTTTAAGGGTTCCATTTTCGGTTTTCTAGGGACATCATTTGAATCAAACAAGTCTTCCAAAGGAGTTAATCCTTTGGGAAAAATTTTCTTTGAGATTGATGATTTCAGAGTCTTCGTCAATTATCTCATCAATTTCAACTTGCTTTAGGTTTTGGATATCTGATTTAGTAAACTTTGTGGGATGGAATCTATCTAGCTCCTCATCTTCTAATTCGTTAATTTCTATTTTATCTATAAAATCAAGTTCTAATGTTATGTCAGTATCTATGTTGCTATTTACAAATTCTTCCTCTAAAGTTAAAAAATTGTTTATTTGCTGGCCATTAGTGAATACTTGCCAGTTCTTAAGTTGTCAGGGATAGCAGGTCTACGCCTAACCTCAGCAGTGTACTGATGGTTAGGTTGAAATGGTAACTTACAAGTGCTGGAAAACATTGCTAAACTATGACCCTGCATATTGTGTTTTCTTGGGATGACTGCAATCTTAGTTTCTAAAAAAGTATTCAATATTTCTACAATTGTTCCTCTATAGAAACCTATCGTAGGATCTCTAGTCATATATACAACGTTGATTTGTTTTATAACCAACTCAGAATCTCCCATAATAGAAACTCTTATGGCTCCTAACCTTTTAACCAATTTGAGACCTAAAAGAAGTGCTTCATACTCATCCATGTTGTTCGTGCATTTGAAGTTTAGCCTGTAAGCATGGACCTCTGAGTGTTCATTCTCTAAATTGTAAATCCACACTCCTGCTCCTGCACCTATTTTGTTCACTGACCCATCAAATTCAAGATGCCATAGTATTTCATGTTCATAATTCTTACTGTCTGGGGGAACAAAATATTCTTTGATTAAGGTATCTTGATCATCTTTCGTATCTGAAAACTATTGAACTTGGACAATTTGATTTTCTACTATAATTGTAATTTCTTTTGGTTTTGAAGTAATGTCGTTTGAAGTATTTTCTTGGTTTGGTTCAACATTGTACATAAAAAAGAATCAATGTCAGAATGCATGGAATATATAGGAAAGTTTTGAGGCCTATCCTGAATATTCACTACATATTTCATTAAGGTCTCTTGGTACAGTTTTTTAGGATGTCCAAAGACTAATATTGTGGCATATGACATGTCAAGTTGTAAAGATCCTTGGAGTTTAACCCCCCATGATCTAGACAACATCATGCCATATATAGGTGGTATATCAACAACAACTATGTCCATAAGAATGGTCTTAGCAAAGTATTGTACTAGGGAAACACACAGGTCTTTTATTAGTCCTAGGCACTTAACTTGACTTGAATTAGGCATTAGATTGTGTGAAGCCCCAAAGTATAGCATAGCATTGTGTAGGATTTTATCGTGGATGTTAAGGCTAATGTAAAAGGGTGGCATCCCTCCTTCCACTAGTTTTCCATTAACATCAGGACCGAAAATAAGCTCAGGCTGATCATCAAATAGGTTAACAGAGTCTTCATTCTCAAAGAAGTTTAAGGATTTGCTTATTTGATATTTGTAAGTTTCATGTTTAGTCAGCTCTGTTAAGGGAACCGAGATTTTCAATTTGGCTACCTCTACCCCCAAATTCAAAGTCAAAGGGGATTTCTCTGTTTGAGTGTTTGGAATTTTAACAGTAGGGTTTGGAGTAGATTGCTCTTCTTTTTCTCTATTTGAAGGCCTTTTTAGTGAATTTTCCAATATAATGTTTGGAGATTGTTCCACTGTTTCCTTGGAGGGAACTAAAGAGATGGTTGATTATCAGGGGGTTGGTCATTTGTTACATCTACAATGGTGGGACTAGGAGGGTTCTAATTTCATCTCGAGAGGATTTGGAGAGTTTTAGTAACTGAAACTGCCTTAATTTTCTTAGGTTGATTTGGTACTGCTTTCTTGTTTTGGTCAGGAGTATCAACGTTCTTTTTACTCCTCAAATTGTACTATTTTTGCACTTCGAAGATAGCATAATCATATCCTTGCTTGTAATCAAATGATTCTCTGAATTAGGTCTACAATTGCTGAAGCATATGTAATTCCTGATCATCTTGAGTCAAGAAGACAATTTCCTCCTCATCTAATCCCATTAAGTTAATTTGTTTGTCTTGCTTAGGGTCTTCTGAATGGGAAGTTTTAGCATAGTTTTCTTGAAAAGGAGGCCTAATATTCTGATCAAGCCCATTTTTTCCAGTGTTCTGATTTTGATTTCTAAAGTTTGGATTTCTCACTGGAGGCACCTATTGATTATCCCAGTGAGGCTTCCTTTCAATGTTCTCCATCCTATCCATCATTTTTTCCATTCCTTTGGCTAGGGAATCCATTTTAAGGTCAAAGGGTGAGGCTTCATCTTTCAAGGGTGCTCTCCTTTTGTTCAAGGCTTCATCTTTCAAGGGTTGGAGGATTGCTCTCTCTAAGTTGGAAGGCCATATCAGTATCAAACCCATTAGGAAACTTTATCAGAGCTAAGCCAGGTGGGGGTCTAAGGTTGACTGGTATTGCATTGTATATATTGTTGAATCTAGTACAGTAATCCTCGACTGTTTCATTTGGTCCTCTCTTGGTGTTTTCATATTCTGAAAGGATCTACAAAGGGTTCTTTTTCTTTTACCATCTATTTAAAAATTTCTAGTAAAATACTTCTAAAGTGTTTCTGCTGTTAGCAGTTAAAGATCTAAACCATGTTCTTACATCACCAGCTACAGTCTGAGAAAACAGTCTCATTTGGACATCTTCAATATCAATTTCATGTAATTCAAAATGATCTGTCATCTTTTTTCTGTGTTGTTGCACTGTATAGGGTCCTATGCCATCAAATTGGACGATTTTGTTCTGGTAGTCTTGTGGCATGGCACCTAGTGGAGCGGGTAACACAAGAGGAGCATATCTGTTTTCCCTGGTTCTAAGTTGGGTAGGACTAAGAAGGGAAGTTTGGGTTACCGAGGATGATACAAGGGGTAATGAGGAATTGGGAGTAATGGGTGACTGATGTGGAATGGTAGGTTGGTGGGGAAGTGAAGGTATAAATGGAGGTGAGGAATGAACTTTAGAGATGGAAGGGAATAATGGTGAACTAAAGGAAGCTGGATCTGTTTCAGAAAGTTCAGAGATCTTAGTAGTAGTGAGGGATGACTAAGGGGAATTTAGAATATACTGATCAATTGACAAGTTTTTTCTTTGGACTTCAATTTCAGCTGTAAATTCTGGATCTAGAACTATGTCATCAAGTGCAATTTTAGACCTAGTTCAAAATACTCGTCAAAGGGGAGGTCTTCTAAAATCAACCACTCATTCAGGAAGGAATCTGCTTTAATTGAAGGTGTAGGACTGGCTTAACTTTCTTGTCTTCTGGATATTATTGAAATTAGATTAGGATTGTCAAATACTTTGGGAGGGTTTAAATCAGGATTGGCCCTAGTATAGTGAGTTCTCCTTGAAGCCAAATTTGAAGATTTTTCTAAGTATTCCTTTTTTGTGAAATTTTATAAATAACTTCTAATAAACCCTTCAAGAGGCTTGAAATAAAAATTTCAAATTTCTCAAAGGTTTATTAAGACTGAGGGTTTGAGTCCCCAGTATGGTCACCACTATGTTATCACTCAAAAGTCTTCCCTAGAAGTTATCAGAAGAAGAAATAATCTGAGGTAACCACAAACCTAATCTTTTAGACTCGTGTTCTCACCAAACTAAGTCCAAAGAGGGCTCTCTCTTTATAATTTAACTTTGTTTTGGGTGGGATTTTAGGCTAGTTCTTAGTGTTCATAAGATTTTGAATTTGATTGGGTGGTGGAATTCTAGGAACAGATGGATGGAACAAGGCCTTCAAGCCATTGGGCTATGGATTCAATCAAAGGATAGCTTAACTAGACCAAATCACTAAAGGGGTGTTCACAGGGCAGGCTAGTAAAGCAAAAGGAAAACCTTCAGGTTCAATGGATGAGATAGTCCTAACCAGGGTGAAAGGGCAATGAAGAATCCTTAGACTGGGATCAAGATGAAGAGAAGGAATTGATCATGACCAAAGGGAAACCAAGAATCCTTTACTATAGACTGAGGGGGAAACTACGGAAGTAAGGGAGCATTTAAGAGTTCCCTAACTAAGATAGTTTAGCAAAAAACATTAAGAATGTAAACATTCAAGACAAAGTGCATTAAAGCAACTTCTGAAATATCATTCCTAGTTTACCATTCAGATTTCATAGAAACAAATATGATTATTAATAAACATAAAGAGAAACAATAATACACATGGGAGAAAGTACTTATTTGATTTCCTCTTTACACAAGAATCCTGTGAAATGTCTTTACTTTATTCCTTGATCCACCAAGCCAATCCAGTCTTGATACAATAACACTTTAACTTGATAGGAAAATGTCTACAGAAATGTCTTTAAATCCACCCTAAATACTTCGAAAGGTGAAGCATTTATTCAAAATGTATTTACAAAATATCTCATAACAATTTGAGAATTAATCTAGGAAATCAAATTATCTTCAAGAATGAAGATAGAGACAGATAGAAAACTGCATCATGTTTTCCCTTCTATTGTGATAGTGCTGGCTATTTTTAGTTTAAATTTGAACTCTTTATGCTGGCTGATATTTGTACACTGGAATCATCTTTGTCTTTAACCTTTTACTGATACTCTTTAACATGTTACTCTTTGACCTTGTTTTCCTATTGTTTCATCTGTCTTTAGATTTACTGTGGTAACTTATAGTAAATCTGTCATTTTTTCCCATGATTGACCTTCAGATAATTTTACCTTAAGCATCCTTCTATATATCTCATCTTCCCCAGTGTATTTAGCAATTTTTGGCTTGGTGATAAATAGATTATTCACCTCATGTTCTAGGAAGAATAGATTTTCTAAAGTATCATATAATACTTTCCCTGTTGGCAATGCTTTGACTCCTGAAGTGATTGCCTGTTCCTTGGACAATTTCTTTAATTTGTCAACATAGTCCAATTGGGTCATAAGTTTGTCATCGATTACCATGGGATTGGGAAGGCCTTTATCCCTCAAAATTTGAAGCTTTGCCATGAATCTGTCAATGCCAACTTCCATGTCATGGAATTTTTTCTCAAGGTTAAGCATAAAGTTTCTTTTAGAAAGAACCTTTTTAATTTTAATGATAACTTCAGTTATTTCTTCCACACCAAGCTCATTTAGTTCATGCCTGTTCTTGCTATTTAAGAATTGGATGAGTCGATTAGCCTCCTCAGGCTAGTCTCTTAGGTCTTCCTTTAACTTTTGTATTGCTTCGGTGGCCACTTTCACTAATTCTGTTTGCTCGAATATTACTTGAATTGATGGCCAAATATCATTGACAGAGTCAATGATATTGGCCCAGAGCATCTCCTTAGTTTGTCTTAGTGGCTTTTGCAATTTTAGATCCTTCTCTAGGAACTTAATCTTCTCACCCATCCATAGGGCTTTCTGTGCTTCTTCTTTCTGCTATATTTGGGCAAGTTTACAGTCAGTTTCTAGGCTTTCCATTTTCTTCTTAAGTTTTTTTGGCTATGTTGCCTGGATGGACATTTCCTCCATGGATTTCACTAACTCTTTTGTCTTCTTTGTTGAAGTACCTGCTGTTGTAAGTTCTGTTGTGACTGGGAGTGTTGTAGCAGGTGGAGCTTTTGGTGCTCAAGGGGCTACCAATGTTGAAGGGACTGCAGTTGTTACTGTGGGAATTGCAGTTGTGGACGTAATGGTCAATTCACTCTATTTGGATTGAATCAATGTGTTCAATTCTTTCTCTATTTCTTTCAACTAGCCATTTAGCTTGAGGACCAGGTCCATAAGCTTTTCTTTTCCTTTTTGTATTTCCAAGACTTTTGTTGTTTGTGGATGATGTAATGGTGGAATTTTGAGTTTCTTCTTCAAAGAAGCTATGTCATCATTTTTCTTTTTTATCAACTTTTTAGTGGCCTTTACATCTTTGGGATCGTGTCCCAACTCAATGATTAAGTCCTCTAAGGACTTGATTTTGGTGTCTTTTGCCTGTGAAGAGGCCGCCTCCAATTGGAACTGAGCTGATATATTATTCAGGGAGTTCTGCAATTGGTGGGATATGATGGATTTTCCTGTCAAGGTGGAGTCAATCATCTCCCCTGTCTGTCTGTGAAACTCAATCTGGTCAATAGGATGTATGTCCTTTGCCAGCACTTCAAAATCTATATTTTGGAAGTCAGCTGCTGATTTTGGTTGTTGAGTAGTGGGTTTCATGAATGTCATTTGCATTTTGCCTTCTTTCACATCATAGGTTGACATCAGCCTTGTTTGGTTGGTAGGTGTTATCTTTAGGGACTGTGCATAAGTCTAGGCCTTTAGCCTCTCATTCTTGGCTTTGATGTCCTTGATCTTTCTTTGATATCTTGATCTTTTTCTGCTGGCATCCCAAATGAAAACACTTCAACACTCTGTTACCTCTCCGACATCTGAGTATGAGATGTGGAAGGTTCTAGTATGCCCCCAGAAGGAGTAGCAGGCCTACTTATTTCTTTCTTTGTGCTGGTAGCCTCCACTGTTTCTTCTGTGAATTCTTGCTCTGAAACAGGATTTAACCTCTACCTTTTGACTCGGCTAGTTTCTTCATATGTTTGTAAGGTTGCTCTTCCTGATGTAGTGGCCTCTTCCCTATTTCTTTTGAAGCTTTTTTTGTGATTTAGAGGAATTTGCAATTTAGGGGGTGTACTCATATTTGGTTGTTATGTACCTTTTTAACCTAATTCTTCTGATAGGTCTGGCTGTTCTGATTTTTCTTGCACCTAGGACTCTTCTTCTATGTGTTGTTCATTGTGTTCCTGTGATTCTCCTTATACTTGAGATTCTCCTGGAACTTGCAAGAAACAACCTTCATCAAGTCTTTTCTCCAGATCAATTAGTGCATTTTCAACATCAACTTCAGTGCTATCTCTGTCCACGAGAGTATTCTCCACCCATTCCAACTGATTTGCATATTTCTCTATTTCAAGGATTCGGTGGTGAATGTAAGAAGTCATCTTATTTTTTTGTCTTCTGTTGTATATGAGGTCACAAGGATCATATCTTCACATGAAGCTTTGTTGTAGTTTGAGTCTCTGAAGGATTTCTTCTACTTCTCTTCCACCTTCTCTGCTATTCCATACAAAGGTGCCTAGTTGATCTTTGATTCTGAGCTGGGCCTTATTTTTGGCTTTAAAAAAATGTGCCTCATCTGAGTTGATTATCTACTTGTAGTACTCCAAAGCAAATAACCTCATTGGGAAGTATTTGGGCAGTTTATATGGGGCCAAATCACAACCATAGATCCTGATTTCTGTGTGATTTTGGTAGAAGTACCAATCTCCCACTTTATGTTGTTTTGACAACTACAGGATCCTCTTGATGTCTGAACTAATTCTTGGAGGAGGAATTCCTAGTAGCATGGTCACTACTAGATATACAAAAAGATCAACGAAATCTATAGATGGATATGGGGGAATCATGCTTATGTATCAACGGAGTCCAAAAAGTTACTGACCTAGGATGACCTTAAGTGTCAAGCTTTTAGAGAGTGAATGGGAAGTTGTCATCTTGATAGTATAAGAAAAGGTGGTACAAAACTAAAGAATACTTAAACACTCTTTCATTACTCATTCTCAAAAACTGTTCATGCATCCTATCAGCTATGTACTTGGCATAATAATACATGATAGTAGGGGGCTGTCCTAGAGTAAAAATGGACATGAAGGCTAAAATGATTTCATCTATATACTCACTGGTGGTATAGCCTAAAACAAAAGAGATCATTGCTACTATATCTTGACCAAATGGGGAAAATATGGTAGCCACATACGGAGGAGTTTCTATTGGAACATGCTTTCCCTCCCTGATGAAGTTCTGAAGCATTTCAGCAATCTTGGCAGTGGTAAGCTTGGGAAATTGGTCTAGTAGGTCTCCAATTGAAATAGGGGTTAAGTTCTGCCCTGGTTGTAGTTGCAGCATTTAATTGACTGACTCGGCAGTGATGGTGAAAAGTATGGTTTGGTCAGGGGAAATCACTGCTCTCTAATGGGAATGTAGTTTGCATGGCAATAATGAACAATCTCAAGGAAAATGTGCACCTATGGGAATTGATACTTGAGAAAATTAGACTCCTAAAGACCTATTTTATTAGCATGGTTTAGGTATTGGTCCCTGTATTGGCAGTATAGTTTAATAGGGGATTCAAGGACAGAGGTGTCCTTGGTTTGGAAGTCTTTATCAGCAAGGGGAAGGTGATCTAAGTCCAGGTGAGGAGTAGTAATTGACCTGACATCCATGGCAATAGGGGTAGACATTATTAGTTCTTGTGGATTTAAGAATGGGGGATAGAAATTATAGTTTCTTCAGGGTAATGGGGCTTTTCAGTCAATTAGGGCAACTGGGTTCTCGTACAAAGTAGCCTTGGGTCACTATGCAGTTCTTTCACCTAATTTCTTATTAATTGCAAGCAATGCGAGTAACTGGTTTAGAAACGAGACAAGGTTTTCAGTGGATTTTGGTCTAAATACCTGGAATTTGGTGAAAATTAGCTCTAAACAGGTTGACGGGTGACTGTGCGTGGTCAAAAAGTTCTGCGTGGACTAGAGGGTGAACTGAGTGCTCTATGGCGCCTTCAAGTTGGTAAATGGACGTAGGTTGACAGGTTCGTCGTCGTGCAGGTGCATGCATGGCCGTTTCGGTGTAATTCATGATAAACAAAGATTATGAGGCTTTTTAGCTTTATTAATAAAGTCAAAGTTTGGTAGGTGTTTGGTGAATAGTGGTACTTTAGGCATTTGGCTGAGTGATGTGACAGTTTTGGTGTTTAGCAGAGGGGTGGTAAGCAGGTTTTTTCGCACCTCTTATGAGCGCTGGGTGGTTTTGGGGGGAGGCCACCTGATTCCACTCATCAGGTGCCACATCACATCGGGGGCCCAAGGTAAAACAACCCATTTTGGGTAGGTAAAGTTTAGGTTTTGGGCCCGCCCGAAATGGTTAATGGGCGTCGGATTAAATGGGAGGCGATCGCATGGTGATCGGGCATAGGAGTTGTACGGGGGGTAATACAGGGGCCTAGCTGGCAATTAACTCGACAAGATTTAATTAGAGAATGGATTAAGGCAGGGTTAGGGGCTAAGTATAGTTTATATTTAAACTGGGCTAGGGATATTAATTTAAAGGGTTTTAGTATAACTATACGGGAAAGGGTTTTTTCTTAGGTAACTAATATATATAAATGTTAGAAATTAATATGAGAATGGTGGAAATGAAATTGCGCTAAGTATAATGAATCCTTTCCATTTGTTTTCTTTTCACATAAAAACATTATGACTTAGGCTTAATGCATTTTGTGGGTTTTTTCATAAAAAGGGGTATCCATGGGGGTGATCACTTTTCCTTAGGAAAATGGTGTTTTAACCTTAGAAAAAAGGATTTATCAGGGGAATGAATGAATTGAAGGGGGGTAATGTTTATGGGGGGAATTTTAGTACCTATAAGTCGTTGGGCTGAGGGTTTGGTCCCTCCATAAGTTAGAGAAATGCTCTGAGCCCCTTTGACTTAAGATTTTGGGTACTTAAGACTTTTCATTGGAAATTAGTTAAGTGAAAGGTGTAATGAGTGAGGGAAATTAATCAATTGACTTTGTGAACTTGATGCATGTCCAATTTCAAATTAATACTTGGAATTTTCATGGTGAGGGTGATAAATATGCTTTTGTTTAACAATCATCACAATCCTGCAACCATTCTACTACTTACCCATCCACTCATCCTACCATTTTTACTTCTCTTTATTAGTGTGCACTTAAGCTAGAAAACCCTTATCAAAACATTTTTCTTTTCTTTTATAGTAGTAATCTAACTAATTCTAACCTTATTACATCTAAGGGCTCATATTAAACAGTTGAGCTCCTTTTTTCGCTCTACCTAATCTAATTATCTGCCAAGATTATATTGTTTCGTCAGATTTTCCTTCTCTATCTATAAGCATGAAATAGCCAAGTTTAAACATTTTTACTATCATGGATTGTGGCATAGGTTACAAGCTGCACACAATCATTTATTTTTTATAGAAAGTAAATAAAAGTGGCATTTTGACTTGCACACTTTCATGGTCTTTCCTTTCTTGGGGTTCATATTTTTCATCTTTTTTGACCTTTTTTTTTAAATTTTTGTACTTTGATTTTTCTTTTAGGACATACCCTCTTTACATTTTTTAATTTTTTGAATATGGAAAACATTTGCAAAAAAGAAAAGGTATGTACATATAACAGGTTTAGTCTCAGTGATTCAAAAATTATGACTCCTATTGGTATAGGAACCTAACATGTATGATTAGAGATTTCACTTTCTTAATATAACAGAGCCAACACATTTCATGCATATGTTGTTATTGTATTTAAACTATCTTGGTTACTCTAATGATATATGTATTCATTATTTATGCATGTATGTATGGATTTGTTCATATGTGCTTGTATGAATCTTATCGAAATCTGTTGTTGGTTTAACCATCACTTTGGATCAAGGCTAACCTTATTTCCATCTTGATGTATCTCTCTCATGTGTTCTCTTTCAAGCTGCGTGTTGTCACAGGTTTCTAAGGGGTGCACTCATACCCTCGTTAATTGTGTTATACCCATTCATGCACCTTCCTTAACCTTCTGCACATGTCACACCCTTGCTACCAACAGGGACATCTTACTCACCTCTATGCACAACCGCAGTCAAGGCGATACCATACTACCTACTGTTGGGACTCCTACACCAAACAGTCTGAGCTCTAGTTTAGACTTCTTACTATGGAGATCCCCTAACATGTTGGTGGGTCCAGCACCGTCAACAAGTTTGATGTAGATCTCAAGTTCACTTTGATATCCTTCAACATTCTTTGATGTATTTCTTGAAGCTCGATCCTTGAGTGTCTCTTGTTGGAAATAATACTGAGAGGGGGGATGAATCAATATTATGAAATCAAACACTTTTTCATTTCCATACTCAGATTCATATACACTACTTCAGTTAAGGGAACCTGCGTGTACACGCAACTGTGTCTAATGCAACTAGCGTATATCCAGTAAACTTATGATTCAGTTAATCCATTAAATGTTGATCTTTAGTTAGTGCATCAGAACTTCTTTAGTTAGTGCATCCGAACTTTATTAACCATATGAATAGTAAATAGGTGTAGTAAATTAGAACAGATCATCACACACAAGAAGCACAAATGAAGACCATAATGTAAGGTGGAAACCCAATTTGGGTGAAAACCACCTACTGCAATTCGTCTCTATCTTCTTTTAATAAGACACATATTTTTACAATATTTCTGTATTGGTGCAGCCTTATACCAGTATGCAAGCTTCTACCTGTAGAAGGTTACAACCTCCTCTCATTCTCCAGCTACTCCTGGAAGGGAGCTACAACCGCTTAGCTCTTGTACTAGCCGATCATTTTACTAGTACGTAGGTGTTGGCCTACTAAATGCTCCAACCTTCACTCGTTTTCTAGCTACTATTGGAAGGGAGCTACAACCCCCTTAGCTCTTGTACTAGCTGATGTACTAGTACGTAGGTGCTGACCTACAGAAGGCTATAACCTTCTCTTTCTTCCTCCAGGTACCACGTTTCATAAATTTTCAGACCGGATAGTCTTGAAGCACAACACCATAATCTGAAGGCCACGTTTAGCCCATTTTTCATACTGGACCCATCAATATAATTGAAGCACACAATCAATCAACACTAGCATCATCAATCTCTTAATCACCCAATACTGAATCATTGAAACCCTGTCAACAAACTGTAGTCACCAGAACACAGAGCAGAACACAGAACTCTACAACAATGTTCAGATCTAACTGTGTCATTAAAAATCATGCATCAGAGTGCATACGCTACTTGGAAGATCCGAACCAGCGTGTATACGCAACTTCACCTAAGCGAACCAACGTATATGTCATTAATTACTTACTTATAACTTCACTACACTTCCTGACTTTAGATATACCCAGATTATTACATATACAAAGATAATATGTGTGTTGGCAACCAGATCTAGTCCATCAGATCACATAAAGATAAGACATTATGATCCTGATCCATTATTAGATCTCATCCATCAACACTAAGGCTAAACACAATCAACCAAACTGAATATGCAGAATACTGACACCAATAAACAGTCATCAGAACTCATCAACAACCAAAATCACCTGTAACTTCAAACATCATAGCTCATATGGTATACGCTACTTAGATGTATCTAACATGCGTATGTACGTGCTTTTATCATAGTCAACCAGTGTATACATCTGTAAATATTCATTCATGATTTGTAGCTATTCCAAACTTGAATTATACCCAGATCATAATATTTATAGAACATTACATGCGTCAGTATACATATCTAAAATAAACATGATCAAACCATAGAGAGAGATGATTCATTCCAAGCCATTAGATCTCGATCTATCCTTATATCTTGTTCTCCATCAACCACTAAGATTCCTCCTTAGCTCAGATCAAGCAAGGCATCATGAACCCATAACCTACATACTAGATCTCATACTTCATTAGATATTCCAGACTTACTTGGTGTGTTTGCCTAATGATCTTCTCCTCCTTTTATAGTCTTAGGCCTTTACTCAATACCATGGTCCAAAACCACTTAGAACCAATACCTTGGACCAAATACCTGAGATCAACACATCAGACAAGATACCTTGGACCAATACCATGGATCACAATACCGTGGTCCAAATACCACAACCCAAAACCAAATGTACGTACCTTTCCTTGCATGAGAGTGCGTGTATATGTATACGCACCTTTTGGTCTGCTAACCTACATGTATACGCGGCTTTATCAAGGGTAACCTGCATATATCTCTTTTTCTTCATTCTGTGAGCCTAAGCTATGAGCTATCATCTTAGTAAGTTTCCATCAAGGACAACACCTATATCATAATGCCAACAATCCCCCCATTTGGACTTGATGGCAAAGTTATGTTTCCATACTGAGAACTATCATCTTAATGAGTTGCCATTGTTGATTACATCTGAACTGATTCCTTTGAGCTGCCCTGCATCCCATGTATTCTGTCACATCTGATATCTCTTCTGTAGATTCATCTAGTTATATATTAGTGAGTTGTTCCGCTACAAGTGGGTTTCCATCAAGTACAACACATGCATCATAATGCCAACAATCTCCCCCTTTGGACTTGATGACAACCCCAAGTCACTCAAAGTCATTCTCCCCCTTTGTCATCAAGTGCAAAGGGTTATGCTCTCCCTGAGTACATGCTAAAATCTCTGGTCTGTTTTGCTGTCCATGCTCCCCCTGACTGTAGGCAATGTCTGCAAGAAGATGTTCTACAAGAAGAAACATGACTTTATACATCATAAATGACCTTCCTATCACCAATGACTCATACATACATCCATCTCCCAACCAAGTGGGGATATACCAATGTTGAATCATCGACCCAACCAAGTGGGGATACACTAAAAGTTTACACATGATAAAAAAAGAACATTACATCATCCATCCCAGACATAGTGGGGAAACCAAATTACATCATATGGCCAAAAGGGATTCATCAAATGACTACAATAGATAGAGACAAACTATTACATCATGAGTCTTTGATATGACCTTTACATGACATTTATAACAGAGACCAAACATCTAAATAAGACCATGATAGTCATCAGCAACTATCATACACAATGTATGATCTGCTCCATAAGCATCTGTCAACAGCCTCTAGACCAGTAACTTGTATATGTCCATTAGTGTATAAGTCATCAACCTATAACAAGGTATGTCTGCATATAGATATGAACTCATCCTTTTGAACAGAATTCTGCATATGACATACAGAATCATTCACATTATATCATATGTGAAAAACACCATAGCCATGTCATCAACATCAAGATCTGCATGATCTTATATATCATCCAAGTATCATCACTTGGGAACATCTGCATCAATCAAAATATGTAAGTATCAACCTATCATCATATAGGTAAGAACTCATCATCATCATGTCTCCAACAATGCAACTTTGAGTAATCATCCATGTATCCAGCATACTCTATATAGCACTATGTATCTTGAGCCCAAGATCTTTTGTCAAGACTTTTTGATATCATCAACAACAACAATCCTCATCCATGTGAGCGCCAAGAACTATAGGAATCCTACATCATAACTGTATTATATGTTGACAACAGCATATGAGTGACTCATCATCAAGTAATGAAATTCTGTATTCAAGCTTTGTACTTCTCCTTATCCTTATGAAGATCACCATGTAAGCACCATATATGCATCATCAGAGAATCAACCACAAATCTCATCTGAATGCCAACTATGTAACCCCAAGAATCATATGAGCTTTTGTCATGGACAACTCATAACCATATCATAGTAAGATGTATCATTTAGCCATATAAGCATCATCACCAAGAACTACTAACCATAATGCCAACAATGCATTATTAAAAGCATATGCTCCCCCTGAACCCATGCCATCTTGTTTACTGTCAGATCTGATCATGCATATATCAGCAAGAAGTATCAAGGCATTATCATCATCAAGTTAGGATCAAAACACTTCTAAACATCTTACAAGTATCAAGACATTTCCACACATCATTAGCAGATTGTAACCATTATCAAATAGAGAAAATAATGAACTGCATCATATCAGACCCTTTCCCTGAGCCTATCCCACTACTTTTCTCAAACTGACATATACGTGACTGTACAGAGTCTAACTTGCGTATATACGTGACTTCTCTTTATGAAACTTGCGTATGAGATTTAGAACACTGAAGGTTTACACTTTTAGCTTCCTCTAAGTCTGTTATGTTTGTACATTGTGCTGTGCCACATCTTTCAAACTGTACTTCCTTCTTCTTCCATATCTTCAAGTGTGATGATGTTATCTCCTTTTGGTATGGTGCCCACACTTTGTTCCTGCATTCCTTTGCTATATGTCCTAGCTTGTTACATGCATAACATCTTACATTTTTCATATTCCTTCTGTAGCAATCAATAGCTTTGTGACCAAACATATTGCAAGAAAAACAATATCCCTTAAAGTACCTGGAATGTGATGATCTTTCTATGTGATGGTCTTGAAACCATTCTACTTTCTGCATCTGGCTGCAACATGTCCAAGATTATGACATACATAACATTCAACATTATTCATCGGAGGAGTAAAATATTTGTTTGAAGAATTTCTTTTCTTGGTTGTTGATGGGATTGACCTCCTCATCTCCTTGTTGAGTATTTTAGATTGTGCATTAGAGTTCCTTGGTCTTATTTTGTGAACTAGATTCACCTTCAATAGATTCATGAAAACCAAGACTAGTTTGATAGCAGGAGACCTTTGACTACTAAGAATATCATCCAAGATCTTAGTACTATCTTGAAATCATAAGAGCTTATCCTTTTCTTCTAAGTTATCTTTTAGAATATTTACCTCAGCTTGATGTTGCTCCTCCTTTTCACAATACTACTTCTTCATGTTTTTTTCAGCTTTTCTTCGTTCCTCCAACTGATGCCTTAATTCAATAACTTCGCTTTCTTGTTTTTCAAGAGCTTGGAGTAGTTCTTTATTCTACTTATTTGATTCTTTTAGCGAGAGGATCGTAGCTTCAAGCCTTTCATAGTAACTGAATCTTTCTTTGAGTTTCTTGATTGTTGTGCTCCTTTCATTTACTTCATTTCTTAATGATGTTACTTCATCCTACAACTTTTGACATTGATCTTCCTTTTCCTTGAATAGCTTCCTTACCTTGTTTCCTTCCTCTAGTTGAGCTTTTAGAATGGTAACTTCTCCTTTGGAGACACATTCCCTTTTGTGAAAAATATCTTATTGATGTCTAATTTTGTTTGTAAGCCTTTTAAATTCTGCCTCTATTTGATATCTTTCTTTCTCACCGATAAGAGAAAATTCAGTTGTTTCGCTATCACTTTCATCATCTTCAAATGGATGGAGAAATTTATCATGAGAGGATAACAAATTCATACCTGATAGTTCTTTTGCTTGTTCATCCTCATTCTGAAGTGATTCTGAATCTGAAGTGTTTCTTCCACATATTCCCCAATCGATTCTCCCACTATCATAGTTCCTTTGATATGTCTTCTTCTTTCGAGGCACTTTATTCTTAAGCTTCTTTCCCATTGTTCTATGGATCTCCTCCAAGTGATAAAGCTTCTACCAAAGGACCTGCTTTGAAACCAATTGTTGGAAATAATACTAAGAGGGGGGGTGAATTAGTATTATCAAATCAAACACTTTTTCATTTCCATACTTAGATTCATATATGCTACTTCAGTTAAGGGAACCTGCGTGTACATGAAACTGTGTCTAATGCAACTAGCGTATATCTAGTAAACTTATGATTCAGTTAATCTATTAAATGTTGATCTTTAGTTAGTGCATCAGAACTTCTTTAGTTAGTGCATCCGAACTTTATTAACGATATGAACAGTAAACAGGTGTAGTAAAACAGAACAGATCATCGCACACAAGAAGCACACTTGAACACCATGATGTAAGGTGGAAACCCAATGTGGGTGAAAACCACCTGCTGCAATTCATCTCTATCTTCTTTTAATAAGACACTTCTTTTTACAATATTTCTATACTGGTGCAGCCTTATACCAGTACGCAGGCTTCTACCTGCAAAAGGTTACAACCTCCTCTCATTCTCCAGCTTCTCCTGGAAGGGAGCTACAACCCCTTAACTCTTGTACTAGTCGATCCTTTTACTAGTACGTAGGCACTGGCCTACTGAATGCTCCAACCTTCACTTGTTTTCCAGCTACTAAAGGAGGGGAGCTACAACCCCCTTAGCTCTTGTACTAGCTGATGTACTAGTACATAGGTGCCGAGCTACAGAAGGCTACAACCTTCTCTTTCTTCCCCCAGGTACCACGTTTCATAAATTTTCAGACTGGATACTCTTGAAGCACAACACCATAATATGAAGCCCATGTTTCATCCAATTTTCATACTGGACCCATCAATATCATTGAAGCACACAATCAATCAACACTAGCATCATCAATCTCTGAATCACTGAAACCTTGTCAACAAACTGCAATCACCAGAACATAGAGCAGAACACAGAACTCTGCAACAATGTTCAGATCTAACTATATCATCAAAAATCATGCATCAGAGTGCATACGCTACTTGGAAGATCCGAACCATTGTGTATACGAAACTTCACCAAAGCAAACCAACATATATGTCATTAATTATTTACTTATAACTTCGCTGCACTTCTTGACTTCAGACATAACCAAATTATTACATATACAAGGATAATATGTGTGTTAGCAACTAGATCTAGTCCATCAGATCACATAAAGATAAGTCATTATGATCCTGATCCATTAATATATCTCATCAATCAACACTGAGGCTAAACACAATCAACCAAACTGAATATGCAAAATACTGACACCAGTAAACAGTGATCAGAACTCATCAACAACCAGAAGCACCTGTAACTTCAAACATCATAGCTCATATGGTATACGCTACTTAGATGTATCTAACCTACATATGTACGTGCTTTTATCATAGTCAACCAGCATATACATCTGTAAATATTCATTCATGATTTGCAACTATTCCAAACTTGAGTTATACCTAGATCATAATATTTATAGAACATTACATGCGTCAGTATACAGATCTAGAATAAACATGATCAAACCGTATAGAGAGATGATTCATTCCAATCCATTAGATCCTGATCTATCCTTAGATCTTGTTCTCCATCAACTGCTGAGATTCCTCCTTAGCTCAGATCAAGCAAGGCATCATGAACCCATAACCTACATACTGGATCTCATACTTCATCAGATATTCAAGACTTACTTGGTGTGTTTGCCTAATGATCTTCTCCTCCTTTTATAGTCTTAGGCCTTTACTCAATACCATGGTCCAAAACCACTTAGAACCAATACCTTGGATCAAATACCTGGGATCAACACATCAGACAAGATACCTTGGACCAATATCATGGATCACAATACCATGGTCCAAATACCATGGCCCAAAACCAAATGTACATGCCTTTCCTTGCATGAGAGTGCATGTCTACGTATATGCACCTTTTGGTCGGCTAACCCACGTGTATATGTGGCTTTATCAAGGGTAACCTTCGTATATCTCTTTTTCTTCATTCTATGAGCCTGAGCTATGATCTTTCATCTTAGTAAGTTGCCATCAAGGACAACACCTGTATCATAATGCCAACAATCTCCCCCTTTGGACTTGATGGAAAAGTTATCTTGCCATACTGAGAACTGTCATCTTAATGAGTTGTCATTTTTCATTACATCTAAACTAATTCCTTTCAGCTGTCTTGCATCCCATGTATTCTGTCACATCTGATATCTCTTCTGTAGATTCATCTAGTTATATATTAGTGAGTTGTTCTGCTACAAGTGGGTTACCATCAAGTACAACACATGCATCATAATGCCAACATCTCTTTTATTAGATGCCCTTTTTCTTGACTTAGTCACCTTAACTTTGATTCCATGTTGAGAAATCTAGGGCATCAATTATCAAGTGATTTCCCTTAATTAATAACTTCTTGTGAGTTCCTTTTACTTCATTAGATTAGGATATTATTGTTGCTTACGTTATTAGCAGTCTTCTTTATCAAACAACTACCAATGCACGAACATAGATAGACAAGAGATACAAAATATAGGCTATCAGCTAGGGACAAATACTTTCACTCTTTGAGAGGAAAACCCGCACAAATTCTTCTTATAATATTCCAATTGACGAATATGAAGACCAAGACCCTTTTCTTATTAGCCACTCCAAGACCAAGACATTACTTCTCTATCTTCTGCTCTTTTCTTCTTCTTGACTTCTCTTTCTCTTTGACCTTCTTAACACTGAGATCATCTCCTCAACAAACGTTAGATACACTAGAGATGGCATTGAAACATGTCAATGTAATGTCACCAAAATGTGACCAATATAGCAACACCGAAACAATGTGATAGATCTCAGAACTATAGCTCCTTCATAGCACCACACAGTGGTCTCCATAATAGCACTGAGTTGTTTCTTCTTCAAAGGACTGAACTGTAGTATATATATCTCTATCAAATGGTTTTCCTATGTTCTAGCATCGAGACCCTTATCTCATGAAACTGAACTTCTGTTTAGCCCTAAAAGGACCCTCGTTGTTCCTCTATTAACTATCTGAGTTCCTTCTTGACATCCAAACTTGTCTCTTCCTTTTTCACTCCAACTATGATCTGAATTTCAAAGAGATCTAAGCCTTACTAACTGTGATAAGTCCTAAGAAAAACCTCATTTTCCCTTCCTTACCCATCTGATTTCCATATGAACTTGTGTCTGCCCTATCCACCCAAAAATCTCAGAGATATATCCAAAATTTTGACTGTGGAAATGTAAAGACCCTACGCTCATATATATAGTAGTTTGTCCCATAAATAATAAAACCTATAAATCTGAATAGGTGTGTCTTCATAAGGTGATCTGACATGAGTTTGTTCATTTCATTTTGAAGCCGACATAAATAAGAGAACTTGTGCTTGTCTTTGGAGGGCTACTAGACTATTCTATTGAGTCATATACATTTGTAATATCCCCAAGACATGTTCTTCATACATGACATTGACTCTTTGACCTAAAGGCTCTCAATGGGAGTCATCTAAAAATAAAATATCTTTCTCATGAAAACCATGAAGCAAGCATTACAATAATAATTTTATTTTCTTCCTTTCAGCATTTACAAAATTCACTATTACATGTCATTATAAAGACCAAACCTAGTTACACTTTTCAACACAAAGTTATATTGCTATTGCAAGTTGTTGATGCTAGCTTGAAGTTATTGCTTAAAGGGTTATTACCTAGAGAAGGAACAAAGGGATGAGTTGGTGTGGAGGAAGTATGTGTCCAGGTCAAGAGTCTTGGATTATCTTGTGAAACTATTAAGGAAGAGTTTTTGATTAGGTTTTCCACTAGATAAGAAGTTTCCCCTGGGTGTCTGCCTACATATGGTGCCTTTGATCTTCGAGCTATTGTTTTGGTAATTTCTTAATGAACTAAGATAAAATAAGAACACAAGAAATTTTATAAGAATATACTAATCTCACAAGTAATTATCAACATAAAGAAACAAAATTTTCTTTTCTCATTATCTAACACCATTAATGGCTAGATCATTATATCAGTACATCAGAACATGCTCTTCATCACAAATAAGAACCTCAATCTCTATTGGATCAAGTTACATAATAGAACTTAGAGAGAGAGATCATAAATAGCAAGGAAGTCTTGGAGCAACAAAACATTTCAACATAAACTCCAATCTTCTTTTTTCTGCCATCTCCTCGATTTTCTTCCAGTGATCCCGCTCACTTTCTCTATTCCTTATCACCTTGGATTACCTCAAAATCTAGTGTGTCCATGCTTCTTTAGTGGCCTCTGAAAATCCCATCATAGTTTCCTTTTCATTTCTCTTATGTTCTTATCCTTCTTTGGAGGCCTCTGTAAATCTCATCATAACTACCTTTCAATTTCTCTTGCGCACCTATTTCAAGTCATTCTTATTGTTTCGATGTTTCAACCATTAATTTTCATTTTTTTGGTGATATAACATGTAACCATTTTCTGATCAAAACCTACTCAAAATTTTCCAAAATTTCTTTCCCAAAAATGAAGGGCCCAATAAGATCACTATAGGGTCTAAATAAGGACAATTCTTATCAAGAAGAGAATAATGTCAATAAACTAATGGAGCTAATGATCATGATAATGATGAAGGTCAGTTTGAGGTACTACTTAGGAAGTATGGTAACATTAGATTAAGTAGTGATAAAACTATGAGTTCCTTTAGACTGGGAATGAAGAAGATCAAACATAAATTTGAGATATTTCTCAAAGAGAAATCTCTCTTAAAGATATAGACTAGTAGGATTGAGCAATAGGAATGATGATTAAGAATGATTGCTTATTGTCATAGTATTTTAAAATGACAAGATAGCGGGTTATGAAAATTTATAATTGGTTAGGAATGACAAGTGATAAAATGGGAAAATGTTCAAAGGTTTAAATGGTTAAAGATAACAATCGAAGCACAAGAATGAATGTTGCAAGAAATTTTATATTATATAAGGAGACCTTGAGAAGGATCATGAATTTTAAATTTTTATATTGATTATTTAAGGAATGTTTGTACAACCAATAACATCTTAATGATGTATTTCACTAAATTTCCTTGGGGAGGGAAGAAAACATGACTAGATATTAAGGTTGAAGATGATGAGACTCACTTGAACCTTAACGATGTACTTAAATGACTATACCTATTGTTAAATTATCAAATTTCTACTTGAAGGAACAAGAAAATACTATTGACAAATAATTAGAATCTTGATGAAAACATGGAACTAATAGTATTAATTGATAACCTAGATCCTAGAGGGATGTTGAATAAGCATATTTCATCGTTAGTATTCATTTTTTATACAAGCAAATGAGATTTATTTTCCTGATGAATCATGATAGGAAAGCTATAGTGTTTTATTGATATAGATTTGATAAGTATGATTCTCATATTTATGATGATATGAGGTTATACTGACATGTGGTTCCAGTTGTTATGATGGTATTTCAGGATGTGAAGCATGTGGTTAAAGTATGCATATTTTATGACATGCATGAGCATGAAATTTTTACTATTCAGAATGTTTTGATAACAATTATTTTATATATTCATCATGGCATACAATATTTGGCATGTGAATTATTTTATTATGATGTTATAACAAATGCATTCGCTACATGTTGAGATTTGGTGACTCGCATGAATTCCACAAACGAGCTGATAGGGACGATTTATGTGATGATCTCGTGGGAGCCCATAACTATGAGGGAGAATGTGTAAACCATATGGGCTGGGGAGAAACTAAATCAACACAACATATGCGATTTGTTTTCCTTGTATAACTCTTAATGTATAGCTTTCGAGGACATATGGGACCATCTTGAGGAGGCCAAGTGCCTGGAATTGGATTTTCATGAAAAAATCCATAAGTGGTGTAAGGACTTCAATTCCTGAGGCTTTGTACCTTGGTTGTGGAGGGAGTTGGGCCAATGTTGTGATATGTCAGGCATCATTGAGTACTAGGTTGAATGCCTTCCTTGGGGAAAATGAGGTCTAAGCCCTGAGGTGAGTCTTGGGGTCATGGTATAAGTTGTAACCTTAGGAGACAACCCCTGACTGAGTAGAGGTCAGTGCCTAAGACATTTATTTAGAAAGATAACATGCTTTATTTGTTATCCCATTTCGAAACTTTACAAGTGTTTTTACAGGTAATAATTATGAAATATTCTTGGGATAAGAACACCTTTCAAATTGGACTCTTTAACAATGAATTTGATTTTAAGTTGTAGTAAAGTGATGAAAGAGATGATTGAAAGTTTTGAACAAAAGGCTACTTATTGTAAAATCTATTACTTCAAACTTTAGCAGAAATATGGAATATAGAGGAATTAAATATAGAAAAGAGTGCATATTAAGGTTACTTAACTTAAATTTACAAATATTGTGAATTCAGTAAAAATGTATCATTAAAAACTAGCAACATCATTACTCTTTCCCATAGAAGAAAAATATCAAATGATTCACAAAGAAGTAAGAACACATATCACATTCAAAGATCTGTTCGGAATCACCTTGAAAAGATTTATTTAAATCTTGAAGAAGATGAAAAAAAAACATTACATAGAAAAATAATTTGCCTTTTGAAGTCAAAATTCAAAACCCTCCATGGATCTCCAAAATTTCGTTTGTATGATCATTACAATAATGACAATTATGAAACAGTTAACTGTCAAAAAGCTACTAACTACTTGAACTAGTTTGTTCTATTCGGTCCTTCGAAGGACTTTATCTATGATAAAATAATGAAAAAAATATATTATTATTACAAGTACAATTTTGAAAAATCTCATGAAAATAATAGGTGGCCCTTTTCCATTGAGTAACTTGTGATTTATGTGCAGGGTTGTTTGTAGAGGGTCCAACTTCTGTTGTTGCTACTATAGGAGACATCCAATCTATGTATTTCTTCCACAATGTCAAATCTAAGATTTGACTCCTTACAAATCTTGTGTGAGCCATTATTAAATTAGTAATTTGGTTGTAATTTGGCTTCTCAGTAAAAAGAGTCGTAGTAAACCATAACAACTGAAAATATTTATGAAGATAAATAACAATTGTTGCCCCTTTCATAACTATTGTTTTTTAATGGGAAGTGCCAATATTACTCTTGGCCTCTACCAATAGGGTTTCATAGGTTTTCCAGAGAAGCATATTTCCCTATTGATCCGAGCACAAGGGCAATCATACCCTTGTTCTTTTATCAAAGTTGGTGTTGAATTTTAGAAAAACTTCTTTAATTTATCCCAGCTTTGTCTTAGTTGTTTTTCTATGTAAATTCTTCAACACCATTTTATTAACCTCCAGCACTAACTTTGTTATGTATTCAATTTTCATATCTCTTAATTCCCGTGATGTCTTGGAATTAAGAAAACCAATTATCTTCTTAGCTAGGTTTTCACGTTATTGGTTTTGCTATTTGTTGGCAGTAATGATGTTCTCCAAGTCTCTGATAATAATCGTTTCCTCTGCTAAAATAAACATGAATTCCATAATATTTCTCATAGTGTGAATAATCTCATTCCAAATAATTTCCCTAGCTTGTATGAGGGACATATTCCCATTTATGTTTTCCTTCAATTCTTTAATTTCAGTGCAAGTAGTTTGGTAGTCATTCTAGTATTTTGATCAGTAACCTTCGCCATGGTCAAATCTCTTTCTGTTACCTTTAGAATCCACTTGTATCATCCAGGTTCCTTTGCATTTTCTTCATTTGCATTGACTGAATGGATGCTTTACTACTTAGAGAATCTCCCCCTAAAACCTTGATGACTTCATTATGTCACTGATTTAACAAGTTGCTCTTATTTCTTCCTCTTCCACACTTTATTAGGTTGCTTTCTATTGTATGCATTTCTTTTTTATTCAAAGTTCAGTATGATTTGATTGGCTTCCATCATTTATCTATTGTTCTTTAGGGTATATGGAAGTTTTCATTCTTTGGCTTTGTGCCCAAGGTTATCACTCACATAATATCTTGTATGTCCAAGAAATGGAGAAAATGGTGTGTTTATTCATGATTTAATGTTCTTCTTTGCATACATTTTGCATTCAACAACTTTATGACCAAATTAATTACACAAATAATAGTAGCCATAGAAATTATTTGTCTACTTGGTAGGAAGTTGTCTTCTTCATTTAGTTGCTTGAGGGAGCCCTCTTGTTTGCATCTTCTCCCAATTTATTTTTATTTTCTTTCTCTTACATTCTGTTGCCACATGGTGCTCGAGGGTTGGTCCTTCTCACCTACAAACATAGGCTACATGGAGGTATCTAGAGGGTTACATGTAGCACCTCTTGGATGGTGCTACATGGCCTCTTTTGGTGATTGAAAGTGGCACTATCAATTCCCCTTTTTTTGCCCATTTCTATGAAACTTCACAAGCCATATCTTCCTCATATAGAATACTTTTAAGGTGTCATTCACGCCATAGAAAATCTCTCACCAAGCTCTATAGCTTGGTGCCACTTTTTATGATATTTGAGGACTTTGATTTTTGAGCTTTTTTGGATCTTCCTATATCAAATCTTCCAACTAAAGGAATTTTGGACCCCAAAAGTTTACATATAGAGATCATACATGTATCTTTGATTTAAAAGATAACTTATACCATTTTTTATCCAAAAAAATGAAAAAAATTATCACTATGTTGCATACTTAGTTGATGTTATACATTTCATCACTTTTACAAAACAAATATCCCATCTGTGGGGGATTCGAAATAAACATGTTATTCACAATGGTGGCCATACTCAAATACTTAAAAAGGCTACCTACATCTTACCTAACCAGGCTAATGGGATCTCTTTCCATAGTTTTCTTTCTTCCTATGTGGTTTCTTGAAGGGTTACAATGTGCTCCAATTTCTCATTTATTGGTTCTTGCAAAAGGGTTTCTTTCTTCATAGGTGATTTCATAATCTTTTGAACCTTATTTCAATGTAGATCTAGATAGATCTTACAAGATGTCACTTTTTGATGTCCACCCTTGTTTTAATGGTTTCAATGGTTTTTCTTCCTCCAAGCTTTCGTTCCCTTCTTTATATCATGTTATGGAGAAGGGTCTTTATGTCTTGGCTTCTTCCTAGTGGACACAAATTTCCTTAAAAGGTTTTCTTTGGTGAAACTCTGGTGAGGATAATTTTCCTTAGCTCATCTTGTAAAATTGTCACCTCCCTTTGGAGACGAGTTGCAATCACAATTGTTGGAATGGTGTGATGTGCTCTTAGCCTGCACTAATTAAAACTTATTGATAGAAGACACTCTTGGTTTTATGGCTTTGGATCTCTTTCGTTGATGGTCTTGAAACGTGCTCCATATTCCTCTTTGATATAGGCCAATCGTGCTTATCAAGGTAATTCTACCACTTGGATGTGATTCACAATGCCTTGGCCATTAACTTTGAGACATTTTCCTTCATATCAAATTTTCTTCATTAACATCAAGGCAATATTTGTGGTGTGAGTTTCAAAAGCACCAAATTTATCATCATAATGAGGAGGGCATAAAATTGAAAAGTAATTGAGATTATTTACCTCAGTAGTTAATTTTTGATCAGGTGAGGATGCCTTCACTAAGCCTTCATTACACTACAACTTTACTAAGGCATCTTCTTGGGCTTGTAACTAAAGTTGCAATCTCCTCTTCTTCTTGTAGAAATTTCCTCAACTAAGAATTTGTTGCTTGAATTATTTGGTTGATTTCCTCAAGTTCTTGGAGCCATTCATTCTTTGATGTTTTCCCATATCTTTTATACTGATAGTTTGATATTCATCTCATTGCCTGAATCAATATCCAAGTCTTGTTACATTATATAAATAGTTTTCTTCTTCCTTCTTCTACCAAATCTCTTAGGATTTAAATATGATTTAGTTTCAACTAAGAAATGCTCCTTATCATTCCCGTGTTTCTTGCAATGAGTGCAAGAGGGATTTCTTTCATTTTAATTTGTTGTCATTGTCTTCTTTGTATGGTTGTATTTTTCATGGTTTCCTCTATTTTCAAGATGAATTTCTTTCACGCATGCTTCATCTAGATTAGTGGGATCAAATAATAACAATGAGTGACAAAGATAACTATGTAAAGTGCCAACATATTTCATCAAAGCTTCTGGTGAGTCTAAAGGAACATTAAATGTCAGCACCTTCTTCCTAAACTGTTCTGTGAAACTTGGCACACTCTAACCTCTACCATGTCTCAAATGTTTCAGTTCCATCATGTATTTTTATCTGTAACCCAGTTGGTAAAACTTTTATCTTGATGAATATGTAAATTCAAACCATGACAAAAGGAGTTTACCATTATTTTTGGCACCTTTTTGAATTTTTCTCTCCCACCATACAAGGGTTATGCCTTCCATCCAAAGAGATGTTATCTAGATATTTGTAATCCAAATGTTCAACTTTCCTACTTTAGCCTCTCCATTAAACATGGGAAAATCAAATTTTACATCTAAATTTAGCGATGCCTTTTTAGAAGCATCTTTTTTATGATGATTTGAATGATGAAAATGAGAGAAATAAGAAGAGCTTAAACTTGGAGATCGAGATGGAGGTTCAGGAGGGTCCCCTCCATATCCATGGTTCACTAAAGCATTATCCTCTACTTTGGATTTATTCTTGTCCTTCTTTACCACTCTTTTATGATAATCTACAAATAATTTGTCCACCATGTTTGACATCCGGTCAAAATACTTGTGGAGTGCATCTTCATTATCTACACAAACGTATTCATTCTCCATTTTCTTTCTTCAAGTTGAATGTCTAATCTTAGGGTTGAAAGTATTAATTTTCCCTTCGCCCTCCTTGAGTTTTTTGAGTGCCTCTTCATTCTCTGCACAAACATATTCATTTTCCATTTCATTTCTTCGAGGTGCACATCTAATCTCACAATTGAATGTCTTAATTTTCCCTTCACCCACTTCGATCTTGGCTTTGTTAAGCATCCACACTCACAATTCACATCAAAGAAGACCACTATGATACCAACGTGATCCAAGATATTTACTTCAATGAATTTAAAGTGAATTGCATAAAGAGCATGAAATAACCATAAGTGCAACACACATGAGGAAGAAACACATGAAGAAATGAAAATATAGACAAATGAATCAGAACTTAATAACAAAGTTCACCCACAACATGTGAGTTATACCTTTGGGATTCGGTCAACTGCATAGACGCTTCATTAGATGCTCTTTGATAAGGATTTTCTTTGTCGATACAAGGATTGAACGCTCACTCATGTAGCAATGTCTCTCCTAAAAAGAGACATTCTCCTTCAACAATATAAAAGGAATGAATTATGAAAAATAAGTGGTAAAATTTGTTCTAAATTTCTCCAAGTTAAAGGGGCTAAACTCTCACATAAAGTGAAAAAATTCCTCTTTGAATCATATGCTTAAACCCAAGCCTAACTGCAAATACATGTTCTCCCTTTTACAAATCTCGAAAGGGGAAATCAGCAACAAATGAGACTTACATTGGTTTCCATGCCAAATGCTTAATCAGCTACTTAAAACTTAGCAAACACAACACTAGCAATTCCATCTCATCATTTTATAAATTTTGACTATAAATACGACCAACTTCTAAAAAGTGCATCATTGTCTCAAACTTCATGAGAAGCATTAATGGCACATGTGGGCTTCATCCATGAGCCCCTAGATATACTAGTCGGATCTATATTTTATCTACACTAGTGTATTGATCTTGAAAAATTGTAAAAAATGACTATAAACTTCATATGGTTCTGAAACCATTAGCTTACGACACTTCTGAGAATCACTACCTCGTAGATTGTACCACAACAACTAATAATATTCTTGGAATATTTCCTTAAAATCATGCCCAAACTTGGTGTAGGTCCCCTTAGCTCATACTACCATGACCATATGTCAGTTCCTTGATTCAACGCTCTCATGGCTATGTTCCTCTTCATGATTAGACTGCACGTTCTCACCCTTCAGTGATCAAATAATCGATTTATATAACAATACATGGTTTTTATACCAACGAACTTGTTGTCATAGTTGGTTGGCAGTCTTATAATAAGTCTATTGGTTGGTGGGGGGATCCCGAGGTTAAACCTGCATACCCCCCATTCTTGGTTCTATGACTTAAACAATTGCTTAAATATTCCATGCCATATTTAACAAACTTGAGCTCCAATTGTAATGTAACAGTGGCTTATCAGCCTATTTCCGTCGAGGTCAGGGGTTCAAACCCCATATTTAATTGGTAAAATTTTGTGGCCAGTCAAAGGGTACCACATGGCACTCAAGAGTTGGTCCATCTCACTTGCAAGTACAGCCCACATGGATGCATATGGAGGGTGACATGTGGTGCCTCTTGGATGGTTCCACCTGGCCTCTTCTAGTGGTGCCATGTGGCATTGTTAGTGCCCCTTTTTTCTCCTGTTTATGTGAAACTTCAGAAGGTCATATTTCGTCATACAAAAGAATTTTATCGTGTCATTCATGTCGTTGGAAATATCTCACTGAGCTCTGTGACTTGATTCCATTTTTGCTAAAATTTGAGGACTTTTAATTTTGAGCCATTTTAGATCCTCCTGGATCAAATAAATACAATAATCCTTTTGTATAATCTCGGGAACCAACCATGTGATATAATGAGGAAACCAATCCTCTTGACTAAGGCCAAACTCCAACCTATCAATAAAGTGAGGAAACCAATCCTCTACAAGTACCAACCTATCTAAAATTGCTGCAAAATAGGCCTAAAAACAGGCTTCAAAACTGCTCCTAAAAAAACTCCAATATAGGCTCTAAAATAGGCCAAGATCAAGTCAAATACAGGGTCAAAGATAGAGCTTGACTACGGCTATAACAATGCCAAAAAATGAGGCAATCATAGGCTGAAAATATAGCTACAATAGGGGCCGAATTTGAGGCTCAAATAGGCAGCATTTAGGGTTGCAATAGGGGCCGAATCTGAGGCTTACATAGGTTGAAATTAGGGTTACAACAAGGGTTGAGTCTGAGGCTTACACAGGTCCAAAATTCAGGTTACAACAATGTTATCACCAAAAAATTGATCATCTAGCCTAATTTACTAGATGGATCGAAGTACACCATGTAAAGCCAATTTTACCATAGTAAAATTGCTTTCACTGTGAGAAATTACTTAATAAACCACCTTTATTAAGTAATTTATAGTTAAACCCATGAAGAATAATTAGATAAATCACTATTTATTTGATTTTATTCTAGGAATAATTAATTAAACCATTGTTGAATTATTATTCCTTGTCAAATTTGACTAAATCCCTCAAGAATAGTTAAATAAATCATTATTTGTTTATTATTCCTTAACCAATTTCTTGAGATGATAAATAAATCATTTATTTATTTTTATGTCTATATAAAAGTTTAAATATTTTTTCCCTCCTAACAAAATATAATAAAACATTCCAAGTGGGTATTCCAAGAATGGGGTTAATAATATTTTATTATTGCTCATTATTCGAAGATAACTCAATATTTTGTTATAAATAGATGGGTTTTCCATTCATTATTCATTATTGATTATTTTCATTGTTGTAACTCTGATTATTTTCATTGTCCACTACCACTCTTCTTCCATTTGAGTTCCCATTGAGCTCAAACATTTTATTCGCTGGGTTTATACATTATAGAGGAGAAAGACTCTACACAAGCTGAAAATGTTTGAGGATAGCCAAGAACCCATCCAATAGAGGGGGACTAGTAACATTTATTTATTCCCTTCACATGGGTTATAATAAAATCTATTCTTTGTGTATCTAGTTTCCATTGGATGATTGGAGTTAGTGTTGTTTCTTTTTGTTGTTTAACTATGATTGTGACATAGATTAGAATTTTGTCAGGTTTTGTTTCTATCATTTGCCACAGATCTACAATGTTTAACAGCCATTTATATTATTGAGATTGTTTGTCATCCACAATCTTAAGTGGGTTATTTTCGTACATCTTTGAGAAGAAAACATTACAACAAAATTGGCAACTCCACTAGTTTTATACCTTAGATCTAGAAGCCTAGGTGACCTTTGCTTTTTAGCTTAAGGTTTGTTATTTTTTAAATCTCTTAATTTTTCCTAGCTTTTTAAAAATAGAAATGTTAAATTTATGACTTCTGCAAGCTTTCTGGTATTTTCCAAAGGTCACAGGAACCAGTCGCGATAGAGACAAAAAATTTTTGCAAGATTTGCTGACCAGAAATCAAGGAGAAGAAATTGCACTTTTTAGCCCAAAAAGTGCGATCTAGAGGCCAGAGTGCACCTTTCAACCCAAAAAGTGTGATCTCACCTCAAAAAAGTCAATACCTGCAATTTTAGGGCTTTCAGGTTTTTACCAGATCTATTTCTTGGTTTTGCCAAGAGCTGTCTGCTGGGTTGTTTGACCTATGTCTCATCCCAGTTAGGCCTTGATCTACTATGATTTACTCATCGAAGTGGAATTTAGCCCCTAGGGCTTCTAGTACACTTCCACCTTTATAGGATGAGTTTAGCTGAGTGAGTAGTCTGAGTTTTTGCAACAATTTCAGTCATATTTTCTAGATCTATACCCTTTTGTTTCATATCTATAAAGATAGGCTGCCATCATCCATAGTTTCATATTAAAACTTGTTTGGTCATTGGTCTTAGGGTCCCATCGGTTTCCCTAGGTGTTTCACCCATATCCCTATCTTTTTGCAGTGATCTTCCTGTTTGGTTTTTTGGTGTTGCTGCACCATTTTCCATTACCCTAGTTTCACTTAATCCCAATCACATCGACAATTAGATATCTTTACCTTTTTAGTGTGTTTTCTATCGATTTAGCCACCAACCAGCACAATGTTTGCAAACCTAGTTTGGGTGGGGTTTAGTTAATTGTTTTTCTATTTATTTTATGTTATTAATTTTAGTTTATTTTCAACAAGATTTTTTCTTTTTTTACAAACACGATCTGGGCTTAATCAATAAATACATTTGAACACACAAGCACACCTTAAGCAAAGGGTGATTGGTTTACACTGCCAAGCCAAGACTTAAGATAATAAATTTATCTCCCCTCATCAAGACAAAGACATATTGTTGATCTCCCTCCACCATTTCCATGTTGTGTGTGTCTTACCACCATTGCACCACTAAGGTGCTTGCCGCGGAGACTATTAGGCCTTCACCCGCAGTTTCCACTTGGGCATATTACCCCTCCCCATTGGGTTCCAGTTCATAGCCCTCCAAGTCCCTATACCGACTATTCTCCTGGTTCATCTGATTCCAAGCCTCCTTCACCACATATTGTCACCATGTCTAGACCCATAGCTAGTGCAGGAACCCAACCTGGTGTTGGCTTCAATTCTATCCCGGTAGTCACATTAAGAGGAACAGTCTAAGAAACCGTTCCAGCAGCACCCATGCTCCCTTTTATGGTTGGGTTAAGTCTACCAGATTTTAGCCAGTTAATAAACAACCCAATACACCATGATGTTGGTTTTCCTTCTATGTCGACTAAGCTTCCCTCAAACATCCAAAAGTTTGATGGTAATGCTGGAGAGGATCCCACCAACCATGTTCGCTCCTTCCACATGTGGTGTTCATCCAACCCCATTACTAATGACTCCATTCATCTTCGGCTCTTCCAATGCACACTCACTGGAGACACTACAAAATGGTATGTAGAACAGCCTGCCGCATCTCATTCCATTTTCATGATGCTTTCTAAAGCGTTCATTTCATATTTCGAGTTACCTCTCCCGTATGACACCGGTACGGAGCTATTGACCTCATTCCATCAACCTTCCACCACTCGCCTTTCTGACCATGTTCAAGAGTGGCATCAAAGGAGGAGAACATGTCATACCCTACCCTTCGAAGACCGTGTCCACCTAGATTGGTTTCTTAGAAGCCTTTTATCACCCATTGGAAATGATGTCACGTCCCATTTTCCTCAAACTGACGAAGAATCTCTCCAAACAGCTCTAAGATATGACCTAATTTATGTGCAATCTGGTTATGTTTATACCATCATTCCATACCTCCCTTGTCTTGGAGGTGCCAATGCACTGGAGGCATCTCACAACATTGACAGTATCATTGGAACCCTTTCACACCCTTCACGATATACTCAGAAAATTTTGGCTATCTACAAGGGGGCACCAGTTCCTCTAACATTCATGCCCCGCTTGCTAGCAACATGTTTTCAGGACCCCAACCTGTCTACCAAACCATTGCTCCTCCTTATGCACAGCTAAGCGCTCCAACCCCTCAAGCATTAGCGCCACAACCTCCCATGCATCCTTAGCCCCAGCAACCACTACCCCCTCAAGGTCAAGTGTTTGCACAACAGAGTGCGATCAATCCCCAAAATTTGAAGAAAAATAATAATGGGAAAGGTAACAACGATAACCAAGGTAATCAAGGTAACCAACCTAGTGAACCCCAGGGGAACCATCCTAACACCAACAACCGACAACAGGGCAGTCAACCCAAGTATAAAAGGGCTAATTGTACAAACAAGCCTTGTGCATGTTGTGGTGTACATGGCCATTATACGCATGAGTGTCCCATTTCACCCCAGATGCACCAAATTTGGGAAGCACAAGCAGCTTCTAGAGGTCAACAATCACCTTAGGATCCTGCACCATCTCAACTGGAAGTGCTTACAAATCCTTTCTCTCAGCAAGCATTTGTTGTTTCTCAACCTCAACCAAGTCAAGCAGCCCATCCCCCCCAAACTTCTGGTCTTGGTGACTACCAGATCCTTATGATGAATTTTGATGAGGTTAATCCCTCCAATATCAACCTGCAAAATCAGTCACGTCAATATGACAAGCCATCAACTTCGTCCACCACTAAGTCCAAAACCAAAGCATTTGCTGAGCCTCTTACGACATCAAATGGTCCATTATAGATCCCTCAATGTAAATTTGAGGTCATTCCCAAGATCCCAAAGGGACCATTACGCCGTAAATTGGCTTCTAACCAAGATGCCCATACATATAGTATAGTAGACAACTTGGCACAATCACCTGTCACCATGTCAACATTGGAGGTCCTCCAGTCATGCCCATCACAAAAGAAAGATCCACTCATTTCTTTGGGTAAAGTAGATCCTTTTGACAATCATTTCATTGTCTTCCCATTTATCACATTAGAACATGCCCCATTGCCTCCATCTGTTGCTTTCCAAATACTAGTCTGTGTCTGTAATGTTATCATCTCCCGATGCATTATTGATGAAGGTGCATCCACCTGTGTGATGTTCGTTGCCATTTGGAAACAACTCAAGTCACTTGAGTTGTCCCCCTCCACCATCACTTTCTATGCTTTGGATGGACACTCCTCCCAGCATCTTGGCATGTACTGCAACTATCCAGTGACCCTTGCGGGAAAGACTACCCATGTCAACATTGAGGTTATTGATGCCCCTTTAGATTACAACATTCTCTTAGGTCGTAGTTACACATATGCCATGTCAACTGTCGCATCTGCTGTGTTCTCCAAGATGTGCTTCCCCCATGAAGGGAAGATCGTTATCATCGATCAGTTAACTTACTACGAGCTAACATCCACGACCTCCCTCGAGTCCATTATCTCATCGGTGTTCGATAAACAGTCTTCAACTCTTCTCATCGGTGTTTCACCCAGAGTCTATAAAGATTCCTCATTGTTGGGTGCTTTGCTTGGTCCTCCCCCTCTCAGCTCAGAGCCTAACTCTATGATTTTTTACATGTTACAAGCATCACAGGATGCTCTAAAGTAGTCTAGTACATCCAATCAATATCCATCTCCTCAGCACCCTATTTTTTCCATCCCATCTGAGCCCTCTAGATCCACCCCACCAGGACCTCTTCTGTTTGTGGGTGCCTCTCCTATGTTTCCACCAAGAACTGTTCCTCCAGATCTCAACCATCCAAGAACTATTCTGCTAGTACATTACCCTGTAGGCCATATATCTTTCTTATTTCCCCCTCCGGGAGTATTTTCTACCACTTTCATGGCTTCACTGGTCCTTCCTAACACGACTTTCGAAATCTCAGTATGGTACATCGATCCCCCTGCAAGCATGCCACCTGGTCATCTAAGTCCTTATCATGCATTGACCCTAGTTCAACTGGTCCTTATAGCCCCTACCACTTCTTCAATTTCATCACAACCTCAATAGGAACCCGCTCTTGTTGCGAAAGAATCCAAATAGGGGGGTAAAGCTAAAAGGAAAGAACCTAAGAGCAAGGTTCCCCAAGCTGCTCCAGGCCCCAAGGCCCCAAATCCATCACCTCAGTGCACTTTGTGTAAAGTTGTTGGGTACGCCACCAATAATTGTCCTGAACTTCCTCAACTCAAAACTTTAGTTCATGAAACATTCCCTAAGTCAAATATCCTTGAAGTCCATGTTAACTCACCAGGTCCACCAAAGAAACTCAGAATGTTATGCACAAATTAACCTTGTGCCTTGTATGATCATCATGGTAACTATTCTCATTGTTGCCCTTGTCTCGATGAATTTCGTGATTTCCTTGAATCGCTTCACAAATATGAGGCCACCCGTAGTGGAACACCTACTCCTCTACCCATGGATTCTAGTACCCCTAGTCAACCAAAACAGGGGGACTCTAGTCCCACCATCGTGATCCCTCCCCCCGATGTCAAGATGACAGACACCACAGGCCATATCCTTTACCTGTCATCATCCTTGAGTTCCTGGGAGGAAAACCTTTTTGAGGTTTCTGAGCACGCTTCTATCAAACCTCTTTCAACAAAATCCCAAGTCTCAACATCGAAAGATCCTCCATCTACCATCTTATCATCTACCATTCAAGATGATGAATATGCGAACCTTATTTCTCAAATTGATGCACGAGGTAACATCGCCACATCATGTAGTCAGTCTTCCTCGTGTCTTCCCATCTTCCAGTTTGATGAGGACATCGTGGAAGCTATGTCTACCCCTGATTACCCTTGCACTTAGGCAATGGGTAATATTTTTTTGAGGATTCTAAAGGCCATCTCCTTCGTAATTCTCCTAATTCACTCTATTGCAAGAAATTTTTCTCGTAGCATATCCCTTTGATTTGCGTGACCTTACTTCTGCCATGAATTTAGGTAGATTGCATCATCTCATCCATTGCCTTTTGCACCTTTCAAATAGATACATCATCCACACTGTATATCGGTCATGTCAACAGTGCAAGTCACTTCTCCCAGAATCTAACCTCGGTAGCTTGGGCCATTTTTACTCCCTTACATACGTTATTCCTTTTGAATAGTGTGTGCATTGGATTTGCCACCAATAACCAAGCTGAATATGATATAGTGATAGGTTTGTTAGTCGATGCCCATGCTCATTGCATCATTCATCTTCATGTTCATTTAGATTCATTGCTACTTGTCATGCAATTGAATGGTGTGTATCATGTGCATAACCAAATCATATTTATAAAATATCTACGAGTTAATTTGTTGGTACTGTGGTGAAGTAAAATTATAAGTGTGGACACGAATGAATTCCTCTAGCCTAATAATGGGTCTAGCCACAATAGATACATTCTATGGAATATTTCCTTAGGTTAGAATCAATCAAGAGGGCCTACCTCTTGGTTGCTTATCCTGCTTGATGATGACCTCGCTTGCTTGCTTCAGCAATCTCTCACTTCCTTCTTCAAGCTCCCGAAACAAGTAAACAACAATAGCACACAAACATAATAATAGACAAGTTGCAATTCAACCTACTTAATAAGTCAATAAGCATTAAGCCATGAATATGCAATATTACAAAACATGTAGGAAATCAATCTACAGTTGCATATATTAATATTCAAAGAAATATTACAACCATTCATCTTGACGTCACAGTCTTCCTCTGAAAAGACCAGGTTCCCACACACTTTTGCTAGCACTTCATGATGGCTTCAAACAACAATATTTTAAAGAGTCTTCCCTTTAGGCTTCACTACAAACTAAACACACTTCTCCTTCACACAACTAGATGGCTACAACTAGTAATAGCTTGCTTGTCTAAAATAGTATATTCACACTCAACCAAAACTCTAACTTTGATTTTCACACTCTCACTAGTTTATGCTTGGGAAGAAGGGAGGTTTATATAGGAAAGATGGATGGGAGATGGATCCTCTTCTCATGGGAGAAGGACTTATCCCTTGAGGTAGTTCCATAATTATAGGGGTAAGGAGCCCAAACTGTCATAAGCGACCCCATCTGGCCAAACCATTTACTAGACTTCTGTTATGGAGCTTCTAGAGATGGAAGATTTAACTCTAATTTTAAAAAATTTCCATAACAGGACCAGCACGACTGGAACACAACTCAATTGCACCAATCAAAGTGGGGAATAGTGCTGATATCTACACATTAGCATGGAGGAGACAAAGGTCATTAGCACCGTCCTTGTAAATTGGGAAAAACAGAAGCTTCAAGGGAAATGGTGCAAAAGGGAAATGATTTGCTCATGAAGAGGGATATAATGGGAGTTTCTCCATGAAGGAAAAGCATGCAGGGTTCACTGTAGAGGTCCTCTAGGATCAAGGGACAGGAGTACAGGGACAATGAGAAAATGTTGTGTAACAGATGCCCCCTAAAGCGTGAAGGCCAATTCAAAGTGAGGGATGAAATTCTTTATAAATCAGTGTGGGGAACCGTTGTGTCATCAGAAAACCTACAAGCAAGTATAGATACATATACATAAACTGAGATCTTTGTCAAATGATACATGAATCGTGGCATGGATGCATCCATCTAGAGAATGATCATGTAACTGGATCCAGGTCTGGGCGCAACCATTTGTCAAAGAGGATCATAATGAAACCAAGGTATGGTCGTAACCATCCAATAATGAGAAGGATCACATATGATAACTCATAGTCTGGTAGTAGCTAGCCATCTAAAAGAGACATGCATATCATCATAACCATGTCACATCACTTGTTGGCTTGTTGGGGCTTGACCCAAGTTTGGAGTTAATTAGCCAAAAAAATCCCTATACTACTGGCCCTTTCGGCTCTGTGGACTGAGGTCTCACCCAAAGTAGTGTGGGGGGCTGCTGGAACCAGGTTTCCCCACCCTTGAGATGTCTAAGAGGTTGATTTAGTCCAATTGTTAGTCCTTACGCATAGGTCACTTCGCGCACTTCCCTGTCCTTCACACCCTAATGTATTCGCCTTCGTGCAGACCTAACCAGGGATTGTGGGGCTTCTACGTTGTTGGAACAGTGCTCTGCACTATTTCCCTAGGTCACACCTAAGATCTTACTTATCTTCTTACACCAACTAACTATATTTGCATAAATGGATGCCTACTGTTATATTTATTTATATAGCACATTCATATGAGTCCGTGCAGCAAATAAATAGTAAACTTGTAATTTATACCCAATAATACATAAAATGGAAAAGATATATAGAAATATTGTATAACTTCTCTTTATTAATGCTTCTAATGGTTACAGACTCGACCTGCCTTGCGTACTCAACTACAGGGATCTGCAAACTCAGCTGCGGACTACTAGGCCTCTATGCACTTAGTTGTACAGCCTTATCCTACTCTAAGACCCAAAGACACACTTTACACTTCAACTCAATCACTTCCTTAGGCTCATCCTGCTTCTATCTTCTTCCCTAATGTTTTCTACATTTAGAGCCTTTCTCTATTTATATAAACAATGGGTAGATCTTCCAAGCCGACATTATATTACAAAAACAAGGGCAGAAAACCCTATGACTCTATTATGACTTCGTGCTCTGCACCCACAAATCATGGAGTCTTTACAATGGACTTGGTCAAAACTTGGGCTTTAAGCCTCAAAACATGCCTTAGGGGGGATTCCACGCCCAACAGGCCCCTAACACAAACATCACAACTCACCCTCGAGTAACTCTGTTAGTGCGGAGATATTTGCATGAAGTCCCTCCAACTTTTCTCGAACCATTGCAAGGTCAGCAGTGCATTGAGCGGCTGCTTGTTGAATCTCCTATACACGTTGTTCCAAGACCGTGGTGTCAAAACTTCTTCCCTCCATCTATTCCTATGTCCCCTGCATTTGTGCAAGCTTGCCCTCAATTATTACTATAATGGTGAACACCTAGTCGATCTAAGGTTGAACGCATGCCTTCAAGACTACTTCTTTGTGCCATGCTGCGTCCACTAGCTCTTTCACTGCTTTGGCCTGTTCCATTCGTGGGAGCCTCTAAGTGAGGGCCACCATCTGCGCGGTCCCTTTAATGTTGTCGTACTGCTACTGGGGCTCACTCGCCTCTGTCTCTAAGTGATGGATGTTAGGGTCCTCCTGCAGGATAGTGAGGACCTTAAATGATTCCTCCAACATTTTGGTGTAGTCCCTTACTGCACTGTTGATTTCTTCCATCCCCGATGTAATAGCATTAGCATGCTATTCTCTTACCTCTAGAGGGGTGTATGGCTATGCCTTCGACTGCAGCTCTACTATCTGAAGGTTCAGCTCCAGCTGAACCTTAGTAATTTCTTCTCACACCTCGCACACCCGTACTACTAGTCTATGGATGCACACCTCTATTGATGCTAGTCTATGGATGCACGCCTCTGGGATGGCCAGCTCAAGGACCGTCTGACAGGTTTCTTCCAGTAACTGCACCATCTGCGTATTCTGCGACACCACTTCATCACACTGCAAGCTCAACTGCCCCATGTTGTTCTTTTTCTCGCTCAGCGCTTGTAGCACATGGCTGTCCCTAGCTCACAGTTCTGTAGTAATCCCATCCTATAGAACATATAGCGTCTTTAGTGGGAATGTAGCCATGTTGATCCTGATACCTTTCAGTACACTAATCATAGGCCTGTCGGCCTCATTTTTTGTAACCAGTGCCCATTCTGGCAGCACGATGGTGTTTGTTGTTTGAGCGTGCAACATCTAATCTACTGCAGTTGTCCCTACTATGAGGCTAGTCAAGAGGGTACCAGCCTGAGGAGTGCGCACTTGCAACTCCTGAAGCTGCGCTCTGAGGGCCCCCAACACAATCTAATTCTCTTGCGTGAAGTTTTGGAGGGCCTCAGAGGTGACGTTGTGCATCGTCTTGCCGATGTCATGCAGATCACCCTCAAGAAGGGTGATTGGGTTGATAAACAACTTTGATGCCTTGACCTTCTTGCGTGACCTTGTACCCTCGCTTAGGCGCTGGCGCTTTAGTTGTGTTGAAGTGGTTTGTGTGTCCATACTACCATCCTCTTCCTCTGTTTCCTACCCCTGCAAAGGTGACTTTTGGCCCTTGCAAGCCTTCTCGGGTGCCTCCTGTGTTGTTGCTTCTGCTGCAGCCTTTTTCTATTCTATTGCTATCTGCGTAGCATGCCACGCCTCCTACACTTTTGTTGTCGCTTCTTCTTGCCTTCTCTTCTCTACCAATTGCACCATGCACAGTTTGTCCTCCTCTTTCTTCTTCTACACCATAGAATTCTCCACCACCGTGATGTCTGGGGCGTGCCACTCTGGCGGCCATGTCTCCAGTACAGTGAAAATTACATCATCTATGGCTACAAAGGGTAGCTCGTTCCATTTCTTGGCCGAGTCCTTGCGTGCTCTGATATATATGCTGTGGAGGTTCACTTTAAACTCTGTAAAACTTTGCATGTTGTTGTAGACAGTGGGTAATAATTGTGGCTTGCAGTTAATCCCTATTCTGATGTTCATTTCCATGAACACCCAGAATATCTTGCTATCACAAATCCGGTTTGCGTCTTTCATGGCCCATAGTGAAACATACTTCGTGAACTTTGGAAAATCCCTGTCAATTATGGGGAACTGACTATCCTTCGTCAATTCCCCTACGACGAGCACTATGGACAGCAGAAGCCATGCATAGTGGAACATTTTTCCTTATTCCTGGGTGTTGCGGCAATTTTCCAGGAACTCCTTGCATAGGAACTCAAACCAGTTAAACTGGACCCCTTCCATGCACTGCTCAGCAAGTGCCACCACCGGCATGGGTACCACATCCACGCGACACCTACGCATAACCTTACTCATGAGTATTTGGGTCGCCAGTTTAACTGCTTTGTTGTTGATGCTGGATATGGCGTAGCTCCCTTTCTTCTTCTCCAACTTGTATTTCTTCTTCATGGCCTCCGTGATGGCCAAGTCACTACTCTTCCCCTCCAAGATGTCTGTAGGATCCTTTCCTTTGCATGGGAGCCGGGTAATACAGTGGATTAAGTGGTCCATGATGGGGATGAGATCCTCCATCCAAAAAGATCCACCATGCACTAGGCAGAGTAGCTTCCTGATGATGAATATTATTATTCAGGTGCAGTGGAAATGTAGCACCCAGAGCAGGTTTAATAACCCTGCCTTTTCCACTCCACATAACCACTTTCGTGGCTCCAATTCGATAACCCCTGCAACAATTTTCTGCTTGGGTTTCATGAGTTGTGCGGTCTCTAGATGAGGGAATTTCTCATGGTCAATGAGATCCCAATCTCCAAACTTCAAGTTAGGCACCCGGCCTAGGTGCGTTCCCTCAAAGATGATATCGTCCGAGAGGAGCGAAGTTTAGAGAGAGCTCTTGCTCTTGTTGAGATACTTGGACACTTTTTCCTTCCCCTTTTGCCGGGGGATATAGGCAGGAAGCTTTGTTGGAGGGTGCGCAAGCTCAGTGTCTTCCTCCATGCCTTCGTCTTCATCTTCTTCAATTATAAGGTCCTCTAGGTCTTCCTCCTCCTCGTCAATTTCCAAGTTCACTTCTTTCCCTTTCTCCTCCATCATTAGTCGGGTGTGCAACAAGTTTTGAGGGGACACCTGTACAAGAATCATCGGTTGTTTGGCTTTCTTTGGCCTCAGCATGCTCAGTGATTTAGGGATTTCCGCTACAATCCTGACGCATTCAAGGGCATCCCCCATAGCTAGGGCCTACGTGGCCTCTTCAGTGGTCATCTCTGCAATTTCCCTAACTTCTTGTGACATTGCCATCTTGCTAGTCTAGAAATATTTGAATCATGTAATCAAGGGCTCAATCAATGCTCGGCATAGGACAAACACATCTCGGCTTAGAATACGCGGGGTATACAATAGCTCAATTCACAAATGACCAAGTGTTGTTTGTTGGGCAACCCTTTGTAATTTATAGCAGCTTTTGAATTTGAATTCGACGTTCCCCCCAAACCTGGTTCATTAATGCTCCCTTGGCAGTAGATTGTCCCAAATATTTCCCATAAAGTGCGTCTTAAATGCCTGCCGCCCGCTTCATTTGGTCTCAAGTTGAGCATCACATGGTGAATAGTGACTCCAACGGTCACTTTCCATCTAACTTGTGTGGTAGCGTAAGCCCCCTTGCACGATCGCAGACCTTTTGATACTTTGCTTCTGTGCGCAGCTCCAACATCACCCAACTCTCGAGCAGAGTAGTTTAGAGTCCTACACCTCCTTTCAACTACATGGAGTGCTAAGACTATACTTCCCATGGCTAGTTAGGTGGCCACGCCATCTTTATAGGGTTTCACCAGTCATCCATTACTTTTCCTGGAAAATACCCTCCTTTTATTGTTACTTGCTGCATCACGGACTTTATCATTTGCAGCGTGCCACAACGGTTGACCCGTTTGGTAATATGCAGTCCGATCCAAGGCATCAGGCTGATCAATTCTCAATGATAGTCCCCAAATTCGTTGATGTGATCGTGTGCTCCCTATTTTATCACCCTCATATTCTTTTTGAGAAAATCTGCCTTTATCTCATCCTCAAGCTTTTTGACTTCTGCTTCTACTAGAGCACTTTTCTCCCTTAATAGCGCCCTTTCTTTCATAAGTTCTCGAAGCCTAAGGTCACCCTGTTGAATTTCTTTATCATGTCCCAAGTGTTTTGCTTTGTTCAGCTGTGCTACCCCTTCTTGCAAGGTTACACAAACCATCGTATCTGTCGATGTTGCCATGGACAGACTAGGCATTTTATGCTCTATGGGGATTACAGTGTGTTAGTTCCAGTCTTCGCAGCCTATCACCAGGGATCAACATGAGCTCTTACTATGTCTGGTTTTGTTAGATGTTTTGCACATGATGTTCAGCACAAAACATGTCACAAGTGTTTCCATCAGAAGGAGCTTGGAAAAATATTTCCAATGGTATATCACACTCCCATAACCAGTTCCTGGATTAGAAGAAATGAATGAGTGATTCTTGGTTATGCATGTTTCGAGGTCAGTTGCTGCACACAATGACAAGTTTAGTACAAAATCAGTTTTTGAACTAATGGTAGGGAATTTTTGAAAAGTGAAAGACATTTTTGTTCATCACATACTAAATAACAAAAAACTCCTTCAGTTTATGCACAGGTGCTACTATGTGGGAGATATATAGTGATATTTGGAGCCTACAGTAAAACAAAGCAAATTTTTCATATTTTTTACTGTTTTAGTCATTTTAGTGCGGAGCCATTTTACAACAGATGGAAAGTAATTTTGCAAAACCCAAGGAGGTTTTTGTTAACCACGAGCCATATAACAAAAATCTCTTTCAGTTTATTCACAGGTGCCATGGATTGGGATGTGTGACTAGATCTGTACAGCTCATTTTCACAGAATTAAATTGTTAATGATTTTCTGTTTTAGAGATGATTTTGTGGAATAGATTACGAGTACTGGAAATGAATTTTCCAAATTTGAGAGATGTTTTTCTCCAGCACGACCGTATCTACAAAAACCTCTTTTATTTTTGTAACAAGTGTTATGGTTTAGGAGATACGATTTGATCGTCAACACCTATTTTCAGAAATTTGGCCCAAGTTTAATGTAACTAATTCTATTTTGAAGAAAATGGTTGAGCTCAATCCCTTAGTACAAGGATGAGAAAATGTATATATTTTATGAATTTCATAGTGTAGGGGTTGGATTTTGGTAGAAGGTTGGACACTTGGGATTGCTTTGGCATACTATTGTACATATTTTCTCTGCATTTTTAGCTAAGCACAGACCAGGGTTTTGCAGCACTGTTTGGGATCCATGTGGCTTTATGTTTTGATGGTGTGCTTCTCTCAGTAATTGTAAGTTGTTATGTGTATCATTTTCCTTACTATTATCTTCTGCAATTGAACAAATGAAGTGTTAAGGTAGAATCCATTGATTTCTATGCTCTGCCTTTAAATTTGTTTCATTTTCCATATTTTCATCTGTTTAAGGAGAATCCTTGAAACCTTCTTACTCTCCTTAGCTCCTCACCAGTCTGATCTATCCATTCATTCCCTTTAAAAGCATCAAGATGATCACCTTCCTTGTCCCATTTAGACCTCTGCAAAAATTGTGTCTCAATCCCCAAGCTCAAATTTGGCTTTCCCTGTTTCAGCACAAAAACTCCTAAAAACTCAAATCAAACCCTTGCACTGCATACCTAGCTTAAAATTAGCTTTTTTTTTAGTCATCTCGAGCCTCATCGATTATCGTTTCCTAGATTGACCCAAATAGAGCCCTCTCCTATCCTCGTAGGGCTAGCTACGAGGCTGAGCGTGGTTTGATGTGGACCTAGAAGCTTACCTTTTTCAGCCCAAGGTAAATCGAGGCTCTAACATAGTGGCGACTCCACTGGGGAAGAAAATTTTATTTTTTTGTTAATGTTCTTTGTTTCATATACTACAGATGGAGTCTGAAGATTAGCCAAGTAGCCTTCGAAACGTTTTTGCTTTGCATTAGCGCAAGTAGATAAAAGCTACTTCAGTCAATCTCTGGTCTAGTCTTATAAATGGAATATCTAATTTGAAAATTGCCCCAATACATGTATCAAGTTAGCTCTGATTGTTGTGTTGGCATTATGATTCTGGTATGGCTCTATGATACAGATGTTGTACTTGATGGCAACTAACTCAAGTGGCAATGATCTATTCAGGCTCTCAAAATGATGGAAATTAAGAGGCTCGCAGGTGGATAGTTCAAAAGGTGCGGACCCGTAGGTTCACCATGCAGGAGGTGTGATCATTTCCGCAGGTTATCTGTTCAGAAGGTGCGGACCCTAGTGCACACACTTCAAGGCTGTGAAGCGCACTCACGTGGGGTTTCTTATGTTTGGCTCGTGGTATTTAGCCCGCCTTTTCAGATGCTATGGTTTTGGCCCGTGGTATAGGATTTATTTTAGCCCCGGTTTGGATCCCTTGTATTTGTTATTGATGGTTTTGTCCCATGGTGTGAATAAGGGCTTGTCTATAAATAGGGAAGGAGATCACTTGGTTTGGGTATCTTTTGAAAAATTGAATATCTTAAGATCTGAAATATTGGGTTATTGTTTCAAAATCTTGATCTATATAAAAGTGAAGTTGAAAGCAAATCTGTGAAGGGTGATCTCTCGAGCACATGATCAGATCTGAGCATCTAACTATCGGTAGCACACTGGGGGACTGCCATTTTGGCCCTAATCATAGGTACGGAGGTGATGAACGGTGAAAGTGCGTGGGTACGCAGAGAAGAAGAAGGAGAAGTGCGTGGGTATGCAGAAAAGACGAAGGCACAGTGCGTGGGTACGCAGCGCGAAAGAGGTTCAGGTGCGTAGGCACAGGGAAAGTACGCGACGCTTCAGAAGCCACAGCGCGTAGGTACGCGGCACGATAACATCTGTGAGTGCGTGGCTACAGTAGCAGTACGCGGCGCGATAGTATCTATGGGTGCATGGCTGCAGTAACAGTACGCAGCGTGATTGAAGAAACAGTGCGTGGGGACGCAGTGAGGCAGAAGGGTCTCTGCGGGTATACGCAGGGAAGCAGAAGGTGAAGTGCGTATGCACACAGACCAGAGAAAGAAAAACTGCATATCTGTCTTAAGACCTTTTGTTGGCTGAATTATTTTCTGGTGATAAGGTGTTCTAGGTTTAGTTTACTATTACTGTCGATCTTGTTACTGCAGTTGACTGGGTAATTTACTTGTACTTGATGATCTCTTGATGTTTATGGATTCAGTTTGAAAATTTATGAAAAATGGTCCTTGAAAGAAAAGAAGTAGGGGGTTGTAGCTCCCTTCCAGGAGAAACTGGAAAACGAGAGAGAGTTGTAGCTCTCTGCAGGTTGCAGCCTGCATACTGGTAAAGGACTGCACCAGTACAAAACCATTGTAAAAGAAGTTTCTAATTTGAGAGAAGATAGAGACATATTACAGCAGGTGGTTTTCACCCACATTGGGTTTCCACCTTACATCTAGTGGTCTTTGGTGTGACTATCTGTTTTCTTTATTCATGCTCATTATTTAATGGTTCTGACATGCAAAAATAATTCAAAGTGTAAATAAGGAAGATTTATTAAAAGAACTCAATAATACTGATTCACCCCCCCTCTCAGTATTATTTCCAACAATTGGTATCAGAGCCGGTCCTTCAGAGAAGCTTGATCACTTGGAGGAAGATCATTCATCATGAGCAACTATGAGAGGGAAGCATCAATCAGGCCACCAATCTTTGATGGGACAAACTTCAATTATTGGAAGGTAAGAGTTAATGCCTATCTTCAATCTCTTGGTACAGAAGTTTGGGATATCATAGATACAGGCTACACTTTTCCCTCAGCTACTCCTACAGATTCGACCGAGAAGAAGAAATATGAAACAAATGCTAAAGCAGTCAATACTCTGCTAGGATGCGTATCTCAAACATAATTCGTAAAGGTTATGCAATATAAATCTGCAAAGGAAATATGGGACAAGATTGTCTTGAGCAATGAAGGAGATGAACAGGTAAAGCGTGCTAAACTTTGAACCCTTGGGATTCAGTATGAGAATCTCAGAATGTATAATGATGAAAGTGTGGCTAACTATTTTCTTCGGGTAGATGAGATTGTTAATTGCATGAAAAACTTGGGTGAAGAAATAAAAGAGGCTATTGTGGTTGAAAAAGTTCTAAGATCATTGCCCCCCAAGTTTGAATCTAAAGTATATGCAATAGAAGAAAAGGAAAATCTACGAATTCTTACTATGTCTCAGCTACACGGGATTCTAACTGCTCATGAAATGAGAAAGGGAGGTCCATCAGATAGAAGAGAAGCTGCTTTCAAGGCTTCAGGCAAAGGAGACTATTATGAAGCAAGTCACGTGCCAGAAGAAGAAGAAGAATAATCAAATTTTGTCAGAAATCTTCAAAGGGGTATTGGAAGGTTCAAAGGTAAGTTACCTTTTAAATGCTTTGCTTGTGGAAGAGTAGGTCACTATGCTGCGAAATGTCCTCATAAAGATAAAGGAAAGGAGCCTGCTAGATGGAACAAGAAACAGATTGCAAATAAGAAAAGCTACTACACTCATGAAGATAGTGATGGTCTATCAAATAGTGATGAAGATGAACGAGGTAATGACTATAAACTTTTAATGGCATTTGAAGATGATGATTACATGGATGCTATAGATGTGGATAGCTTTCATGAAGAAATTTCTAGACTCAAGATATGTATAGAAGAAAAGAATATGATCATTGATACTCTACAATTTCATATTAATGAAAAAGAAAAATATCTTGAAAAGTTAGAAGGTGAAATTGTTGGTCTTAGAAAAGAGATTGAGAAAACAAAGGCTATTAATCTTAAGTTTGTCAAAGGATCTGAAACTCTGGATGAGATCATTAATGTACAACGTTCTCCACTAAACAAGACAGGTCTGGGCTATAATGGAGGAACTTCTCAAGCATCCACCTCAAAGAGTTATCTTGATGCAACAAGAAGGAATGAGCAAAAGCACAATGGAGATCACCAGGTAAAGCAGGGACCAATTACAAACAAAGACTATCAGGCAAATCAGGGGCAATCCATCTTAAGGATGAACAAAAGCTACAACCAGCCTCAGGTGAAATCTTCTCAATTTGCTTCAAGAATGAATGACAGTAGAAATTACAATCGTTTGGCCGGAAGATTTGATAACCGCAGAAGTTTCTTCAATGGACAATGCTTTTCTTGCCATAACTTTGGTCACAAAGCAGCTCAATGTGTTGCATATAAAATGATCATGACTAGAGAAGCTCAAAAACAGAGAAGTATGACAGGGATTACAAAAAGAACCTATAAAAACTTTTCGGTTCTTGAAAATGAAGTTGAATGTTCTATTTGCAATAATTTTGGTCATGAAGATTCTGAATGCAGGAGCAGGTTTCAGCAGACAAAGGAACAAGCCTCAAGCACCAAAACATGGAAAATAAAGGAACCACAAACAGAAAGATGTGGGATAGCATTTTATGCAAAGGGACAGGAAAATCTATGGTACATTGACAGTGGATGTTCGAAGCATATGACGGGTGATAAAGAAAAACTTGAATCATATTCTGCTTTAGAAAAGGGAAAGAAAGTTTCTTTTGGAAATGATACTCCTGCAACTATAAAAGGAAAAGGCACTGCTCAGTTAAAAGAAAAGGTCAAAGCTGGAAATGTTTTGTATGTTGATGGATTGAAGCATAATCTTCTAAGTGTCATCCAGATGTGTGATCAAGGAACCGAGGTGATATTTAGATCAAATGGATGTCTTGTTCGTGATCTTGATACAGGTAAAACGGTGATCAAAGGTAAAAGAACTCCAAATAATCTATTTATATTTAAAGAAGGACAACAACAATGCTATCTAAGCAAGGATGATGAACACTGGTTATGGCACCGGAGGTTGGGGCATCTAAGCTTTTCACAAATAAGGAAAGCATGCAAATATCAGGCAGTTCGCAGTCTTCCAGATATCAAAATTCCATACAACACCATATGCAAATCATGTCAGTTTGGAAAGCAAACCAGAACTAACTTTCCAGAGAAGGAAGGATCTGTTAGCATGCCTCTTGAGCTTGTACATACAGATGTATGTGGACCATTCAGGAAAAGGACACCTCGAGGAGAAGAATACTTGATATTATTCATTGACGATTTCTCCAGGTTCGTCTGGTTAGGACTTATGAAGCACAAAGATGAAGCATTCGAAAAATTCAAATCCTTTAAAGCCTTGGTTGAAAATGAATCAGGATACAAAATTAAGCGCCTCAGATCCGACAGAGGTGGGGAGTTTACCTCAAATAATTTTTTTGATTTTTGTGAAGAACATGGGATAAGAAGAGAATTCTCTACAACTAGAACTCCTCAGCAAAATGGAGTAGTGGAAAGAATGAATAGAACGGTCCAACAAATGGCTCGTGCTATGCTTGATGAGTCTAGAACTCCCGCAACTTTCTGGGGTGAAGCTGCATATGCTGCGGTTGTTATTCTCAACAAAACAAATGCTCGGGTGAACAGCACTCAAACTCCTCATGAGCTATGGTATGGTGAGACTCCTTCGGTAAAGCACTTCAAAATCTTTTGGAGCAAGTGCTATATTAAGAATACTGATGAGCAACTTGGCAAACTTGAACCTAGAGCAGATGAAGGCATTCTTCTTGGTTATTCTCCACACAGCAAAGCATACAAGTGCTATAATAAAAGACTTGGAAGGATTGTTGACAGCATTGATGTAGTGGTTGATGAGAAGGGATACATTCCTAGGCAAGTAAATCATGAAGATATCGAAGAAAATGAAGACTACCCTCAAAGACAGAATGATGAAGAAGAAGAAGAACCTTAAGAAGAACTAGAGGAGCAGATAAGGATAGAAGAGAAGACTCCATCTAGATATGTTCAGAAGAATCATCCAGAATCTCAGATTTTGGGGCAAAAAGAAGCAGGTGTACAAACAAGAAGAACAGTTGCAGAAGCTTCAAGCTATTTGGCATTACTCTCTTCTACTGAACCACAAAGTGTGAAAGAGGCATGCAAAGAAGAATGTTGGGTTAAAGCAATGGATGAAGAACTTGAGCAGATCGAAAAGAACGACACTTGGGAGT